>ML803223.1:389997-411447 GCA_009831015.1 Picea engelmannii | reverse complement strand
AATTATCTTCAGGGCCTACATGTACTTCCTTCTTCAATTCACTTTGTCATCTTCAAAAATTCATTTCTCCTCAACCATGAGGATCCATGTGATGTGACACATGCCACCAGAAACAACATGATGTATACTATCCATCCATGGGTGTTGTATCTTCATGTGCATTTTCCTTCATGTCCAAATACCTTCATCAATATTGCGGTCCAAAATGCATGACTAGGGTTGACATGAATGACAACAACCAATCTTCCAACAGGTTGTCCCTCTACAAGCTGCATACATACGGTTTGTTTTCCTAAACATTTATGCACATCAGCCTTCCTTGTTTTTTTGCTTGGTTTGGTGGTTGCTGGGTGGGATTTGATGTTTGTTGAGTCTTCTTGGGTCTCTATAGTGACTGTTGAGTGCCGGTGGGATGACATGAATCCTGTCTATGGTTGAATTGTTTTGGGGGAGTCTTTCTCATCACCTTTTCATTTTGATTGTCCTTGTACATTGGGATGGGTATTTTGCTACTTGGTATCCTTCTTGAGTTATCTATTTCTATACATAGTAGATTTTATATATAAAGTTGCTTTTCAGTCCATGCATTTTCATTTTTATTATATTGAAAATACAAAAATATTAGGCATTTTGAATTGCTTAGAATTTTGGTCTTTTGAATCCTTGTCATTATCTTAGTGCATGCAATGAAAGATTGCATTTTTACTTCAGAATTGCAGAGTTGAAATTGAAAATTGCATTTGTTTTTAGAAGCATATCATTCATTGAAAATTGAAGTTAGGACTTTGCATTATATTCATATTTACTTTTCTTGCAGATTCATAACATCATGAGTTTCACTACCATACATTTTTTAGTAATCACGACCACTAAAATTAACATTATAATTTAAAATTCATTAGTCATGATTTTATTTTCTAGGGTGCACAAACTAGCTTAGGATTTAGTGCCTTGGAATAGGATTTTGTGAGTAAACTTCTCCAAGGCAATTAAATCAACATATGTGTCTAACAAAGGGAGTGGATAAATCCATTATATAATTGGTAATATCAGGAGGCTCCGCTCACACCAAAGTTAATCACAAGGTCGCGCGAGGTTGGTTGAAGGGATATCCCCCTGATACCTTCTTAGCATCATAGATATTTATGGGGATCTATTCATATATAGGGATCTCTCTAGTGCCTTCACCTCCGTGAGAGGTAGTAATTTCAAGGTTTCGGGCTTTGCTACCCTACCCATACGGTGGACTTGACTTATGACTTTTCTCATGTGGATCAATTATACAATGGTTTATTAGTTTCTTGACTTAGGTGCCACATAGGCTACTTGTAGGGGTTATTCTGCAGGTACCCTGGGTCAGATAAGGGTTGGAAAAACACAGCCTTTATGGAGGATTATGTCTCAGGGGGGATCTGACCGACTGGTTCTTAATCCCACGAGGGCCCTTATAAATGATTATGTTACCTCTAATATTTAGCAGGGAGTCTCAGGGTTGTCTTGGGCGAGACATACCGTTTTTAGGGAGGGAGGCCACTTTCAACCACTTTACCCCGTTTGTGTGCATATTAGTTGTTTGAATTTTGGTGTGCTCTTTGATTACTAGTTAGCCTTAGGATCTATTTTTCATCTTTAGAGTCTTAAGTCATCATGGATTCAGACTAGCGTCCCCGTCAATCCCGTTGCTTGTTACAATTACCACTAGATTTTGATCCTTTTATTTCTAAAAGGTGTAGAGTTATTAGGCGTGGTACACACACATCCACTATTCAGACTTGTGATTCTACAAGGATGAGTATTGAACCTAGTCTTCAGAATATTGAGAGCCCATCGACTCCCACACCCACTATAGTTAATGACACCCCTTCGACTCCTGCAACCACAATGGTTGTAGTGTCGGAGGAACATATCATTACTATGGCTCAGCCTATAGTGAATGCTCAATCTCTTGCCTCGAACCCTTTTGGGTCTCTTGGTCACTCACTGGGCTATAATGTTTAGTCCATCCTTATGGCCTCTATTCCTTTTTCGTATGGTATGATGAACTTTACTACACAGTTTTCGAACACCATCCCAACTGTTGGCCCTAATGATAGCATTGGGCTTGGGGGAACTACACCTCCTTATAATCCATTTTCGTTTGGTGGTTCTCAAATCTATCAAATGACTCCTAATATGGGAAGAATTATTTCTTTTAACCCCGGGTCTAATCCTCTTGCTTCTAGGTGGAACAACTAACTTGGCGGACAAGCTTCTGCTCAAGTTTCATCCTATACCTTGACCTCCTCAGTGTCCATTCCTATCAATACATTTTTCATGACGAATCCACCTCTATCCTCCAGATTCACACCTGAAAGAGGTCAGTTTCATGCTTTGGGCAACCCCCAACCTGGATCCAATCCGGCTGGGGGAAATTTTTATAACCCCCAACAAAAAAATCCTAAGGGAATGATGCCCAACCAACCTTTTATGAATCATCCTGGAGGAGGTTCTTACAATCCCATATAGGGCCATGGTTCTTACCAAAACCTTGTATGGGCTACAATTCCTTAAACACAATCTTTCCAGGGAGCTTGGGGCCAGATGTCGCAACCCTGTCTCCCTTTTCTAGCCACGCTTAATCTTCCAGACTTGTCTAAGTTGATAAACGACCTTGTGAGTCATGATCCTACATGCCCCCCTGTCCCAATCAACCTTCCTTCAAATATTCTAAAATTCGAAGGTAAGAATGGTGAGGATCCCGGTGATCATGTTACTACCTTTCACCTCTGGTGGTCCTTGAATTCCCTTAATGACTATTCTATTTAGTTAAGATTATTTCAACGTACCCTCATTGGGGTTGCTGTGAAATGGTATATTGAGATACCTAGGGGGCATATGGGACCTTTAGTTAGATGGTGTTGGTCTTCCTTAACCACTTCCAATTGTCGGTTCGTTACGATGATGTCCTAGAAATTTTGTCGACTTTATGCTAGGACACTGCCACTCGTATCTCAGATCATATCCAGGAGTGGCGTAGATGGAAGAGGTTGATTAAGAACTCCATACCCTCGACCTTTATTTTAGAATGGCTCCTTAAGTCATTGCACCCTCCTATCTCAAAGGATGTTGCTACATCAGGGGTTATCATTGAGGAAGAAGCGATCTTTAAAGCCCAACAGTTAGATCTCATATACGCTCAGTCTGGGATGTTATACCACATTCTTCTGGATGCACTGTGGTAAAATTAAGACCCTAGACAAAATCCCAGGCCTCATGTTGATGGCATTGTAGGCCACCAATGTAAAATCCGCAGACTCGATGACAAGCCATTTGAAAGAGTTGCCTCTAAACCAATATGCAGGAGGGCCAACTTCGTATGTGTCTTCCAATCCAACTCAGTCAAGAGATGTACATTCTGTGCAATCATCGGCCAGCCCAAATGGTAACCAACAACCAGGCGAGAATAAGAAGAAAGGACATAATAATCGTAAGGGTGGGAAAAATAATAATAAACCCAAGGACAATGGTAATAATGTGAATACGAATAATAATGTTGGAGAGGGAAAACGAGAAATACATAAGGTGAAATTTCCCTGTAAGCTTTGTACAGCCAATCACCTTACCCATTTATTCCCAAAACTTGTGGAAGCTGTGAGGTTATTATCTCTACCACCCACCGTGCTAACGAATCCTTTTCCACATAACCATCACATGGCCTCAAGCTCCTCAAATGTCGGAAATGTGGCTGGTGGGAGTCAAAACCCATCGTTGCAAGACAACGACTGTTTGTGTATCAATATGGTCGATGCGAAAGTTAATATAGCCACTCAATCTCAAGATTATAGCTCTTCACGGGCTATACCTAGTCTAGAATCTTCTCCTCTTCCTTTGGAGATGACTTTACATATTTAAAAACCAGAGACACCACCTCATATTTTGAAAGGAGTACTCAAGCGCTCTACCCACAATCCAAATGCTAGAGTTTCCAAAAACTACTCTATTGTTGAGGACCTGGGTCAAACCCCTTGTGCGATGTCAGCTTTGGAGGTACTCCAAACATTTCCTTCATAGAGGAATGACTTACTATCTGTGTTAGGAGCTCTAGAAGCTAGTGGCTCGAAGGTTATCAAGTTTGATGTCACAGATGTGAAGCCTCGCTTTCCTTACCATGTGGCATTCCAAATACACATGGGGTACTCAAAGTATACCATCAAACATGCGGTTGTTGATGAAGGCGCTACTACATGTGCGATGTCCCTAATCTATTGGAAATCTCTCATTTTTATGAATCTTTCTAAATCATCGAACATGTTGACTTATTTTGACGGTCATTCCTTCTGCCGTCATGGTATTCTTCCTGCCTTTCCGTTCCAGTTAGGTGGGAAGATGATAGAGGTGGAGGTCGAGGTAGTTGATGCACCTCTTGATTATAAATTGTTACTAGGACACAATTGGATCTATTCTATGGTCATCGTCGTATCGTTCGTCTTCCATACTCTTTGTTTTCCTCATGAAGGGAAGATCGTGACGATCGACCAATTATCCTTTGCGTATGCTAGTCCCAATGCATCTGTTGGACCATCGATCACCATGATCAATGATTCTTAGTCGACAAATGAGAATATCGGTGTCAGAATGCATTCATCCCTTATGGGCACTTTCAAATTCATGGCACTGATTCACCATGTTTACGCCATGTTCAGTAGGTTTATTTCATCATAGAGGTATGTTCCTTTCCACACTTCATATTTTAAGGATCCTTGTATCCTACCTTCCTCAACTGCGTCTTGTGAGGGTCAGCCACATACTGGAATTATATCACCAACCTATGTTAGTCATGTTGGATATGGGTTGACAACCTCTGCTAGTCATGTTAAATACCAGAAACCAATCGGTGCAAGTCATGATGGGGGCACAAGTCTAGTCATCGCTAATCAAACTGCACATACATCACCAAACTCTACTAGTTATGTTAGGGATTCATCACCAACCTCTGCCAGTCATGTTGGGGATTTTCTATTAGCCTCTGCAAGTGATTTTGGGAGCATGTCACCAACCACTACAATTCATGCTAGGGGAATTCATATGATTGATAAGCCTAGACGTGTAAGACGTAAGCCCAAGTTCCTTTGTAATATTTGCAAAGGCTATCACCTTACTCATTTTTACCCTACTACTAATGTGGTACAAGAAGCGTGGTCCTTTCTTGGGGGACCTTCTGGTTCTAAGTCATCTTTGGATTCCCAACCTTCTTTGGTTGATACAACAGTCATTCCGATGAAATCTTCAGCTGACACTCGTCTTCCTTTAGGGGTTGATGCATCTCTTGATCTTGTTGTCTCACATCCTATTCAACCAACGGTTGAAGAAGTGGTCATGTCGATGCAATATTCAACCGATCCCACTCTTCTCTTGGAGAGTGACAAGACTAAGGAAGTGACATTGTCGATGCAATATTCAGTCAATCCCACTCTTCTTTTGGAGGGTGATGTGTCCTTCGACCATGTCCTTAGAATTTATATTTATGTACCTTCTTCACTAGGGAGCATTCCACTCTCTTTGAATATGCTCCCTCCAAGTCCTAGGGTGGTTTCCTTTGATTGAAATGATCTTGTAGAGACTCAAATTCCTTCTTCTACACCCTTCCATATAAGTGACATTCTTTGATATATTGTAGATAAGGTAACCTCTGCAAGTATTTTATCCTCCTCGACCTGGAAATATTTGGGTTTTCCCAATCTTGTGTCATCTCTTCGTAAGTTGTTTTCCTTTTATAGAAGTCCTGCATGGGAGCCTTGGCCTCCCCCATTACATCCTTCTTAGAACAACATCCATGAGTATGATTTAAGATATTTTCTGACTTGTCGAAAAAATGAAAATATTGTCGAGTGATTTGTCCCTTTCACACTCATTAAATTGGACTTGAAAGGTTGTGAGTCTTATTTAAGCTCTTTTCTGACATGTTTTCATAAAGAGAAAATATTTCTGACTGAACTGGTCTCTTTCACACTCGTAAATTGGATTTGAAAGGACATCTATTTGGTACAAGTTTATCCCTTTTTCACACCAACTAGACTAAGATCATGAAAAGGACATTTTTTGGCGTTAAGTTGTGATTTCATCTCATGGATTTGCTTGCACTATTGAGCCTATAGCCGGTTCTCGCTTTGCGTTATAAACTATTTTCCTTAGCAGTTTTTGCATCCTCAACCAAGCAAAGACTCGTTTATATCCTTCGCAATTTGACACCCTATACCCAGGAGGGAAAATTCCCCCGAGTGTCCATCTACCGCATGCATCTCCTTGCATTGAGAATAGGTATGTTCCACTGCTAGAACTAGTTTTTCTTACTTGCAACACTCATTTCCTCCTCTGTATCATAATATTCTTTTGTCTATGAAAAAAAAAAAGACTGGCGGGAAGGGAGTATTATCTTATATTGGTGGCAGTCGTGTTGCCTTTGAACATAGCACAAAGTTATTGAGTCCATTTGTCATCATAATTTTGGGATTAGCATGGCCTTAAAAAGCTGAGCTCGTTACAAAGTCTTCTCTACCGACTGGTTACTCTTCCAGTCCCTATAGAGAATTTCATTGATGCCTCCTGCATCTCATGATTCCATCATTGAGTCTATGCTACCAGAGTCTTCCATATGTCTCATGCTTTTGTCCAAAGGAAGTCTATCAAATTGTGTCGACCACTTCTAAGAAGTATTGAATTTTCATATTGGCCATACCCTCAGTTTGTCTTAGAATCACATGATACTGTAGTCCTATCATGCAACCTACTCCTACTTTCATCATTGGTAGGCAACCTTGAACCCAACAGTCGACACTTCAACATTGGTCGTTGACTAGGTGGTTTCCCTTGTGTTCGATGACAAGACATCTATTCACACATTAGGATTCATGTAGTGTCTTGGATTCCATTAGCCTTATTGGTGGTTTCCTCACCTTTTTCAGCAGTTTTCATCATTGGCTACTATTTAGAGGGTCTTTTTCGTGTACCGCTTGCACTTGGAACACGCAAAAGACACACAGGTTCATTGGTTCGTGAACATGTTCTTCATATGATTTCCACCAAATCATGAAGCTCATGCTTTGTACCTCGTTCTTACTGATGAGAGATGCCTTAATGCTCTCCTTTCATCGACTTCAACTCATCTATTCTGGAAACGGGACCTAGAGTCTTATGAGTACCTTGAGGCTTGATTAGTGGCAGGTTCTCTCGCCATCGATAGTTGGGAATACATAAATGTCTCATGATCGATGGATTCTTTAGGTGTTTGACACTGACTCCTTTATTCACACTTGTAAGAATGTACTCGGTGCCTTGATACCTACTTTCACTATCAGTAGGTTGTCTTGCATAATCAAACCTCAATACCTCAATGACTAGTAGTCAAATGATGTCTCATTTTGTTTGACCTCAACTCCTTTATTCACATGATGTAGAATTGCACTCTTGGCAGATTGTGTAGAATACTTGAAGACATTAGTATGTGGCCGCATTTTTCCTGAGTTGTTGCTTCTTTTTCATTGGACCATTTCCTATATGACTTCAGTGATCATGGGAGATCAGATTGTACTCCATTGTATACAGATATCTTTAGATTGGTTTTGAGACTGGTTCTACTAGGCCTTGTTCAAGACTGTGAAAAGCATTGACATGTAACCACATTTGTATTTTCCTATTCATGGCCACAGGAATTTGTTTGGTATATTTTCACATGGATCTACAGTGTAATTCTATTGGCAGCCGTGTATGCAAAGTCAATACAGAATGTAATGAGAAAATAGTTCTTCCAGCTGGTTCCCCATCACTCCACTTCTAAGTTGTTTATAATGTATTTCGTCCATCACATATACTCCTCTGACCTCAAACATTAGGGGACATCTGTTATAGCAATATTTACCTCATCCTATGCAATCTTGCACAAAAGGCCTTTATCCATTTCCCCATGCAGACTTATCATCCGTGTTTGTAAATCCCAAAGCTAAAAATACACATTTTTCCACATGTACGCATCTTGACTACTATACAACATGCGTATATGCAGGTTTCACCACTACAACCCATGTACATTGGGATTTATGCCAAAAAATGAAAATTAATGTTGGGTTTCCATGTCATGATAAGATATCTATGATCCTTGGCCTTCCATATACTAGAAACGTTCTGAATTGACCCTTTAGTTCCATTTTGAAGGCTATAAATGGACCAATTCCGAGCTATGTAAAGATGATAAAAAATTCATCTTTGAGAGCAAAGTTACCCTAGAGTAATTATTTACTTCATATTGAGTCTACATTCCTTTTTCCTTTAAGTCTGAACACAGAGTTTATCCCCCAAACTCTTCTGTTATTTATTGAGAACCTCATTGTTTCTCTTTTATGAGCTTGCCTTTGGTGGAGGCCCAGCTGGAAGGAACTTAGTTTATCAGTTATGAATCGTGCCGACACAGAAATCTATAACATTTTCATTTCTGTTGATCATATATTAATAGAAATACTCTTTTCCCATCCAATTGATATCTTGAAAATATTTGAATTATTATTCCATGGGCGTATTTTTCATGTTTATTAATGGATTATGCTATTGAATTTTCTAACATCATTTATTATCACCATATGCTTTTTTGCTTGGTTGTTGAGGACTAGTTGCAGGTATATTTCTTTGGGTCAAGTGCTTAACGGTGGAATTCATCGAACGTCTGTATGAGGTAGGCCTTTTATCTTGTCTCACTAGCATATTTTCTTACATAGCATACTTGGGAAGAGAGTTGATTTCTGCAGTCATTTTCGTCTGTTGTGGTTTACCCTAGCCATAAAGAGATTTTTCCAAACCCACAATGCCACATGGAAATACCTAGATGCACCACATCATCATGGCGTACGTTCCCTATCCAATCGAGGTTGGACACCACACATCGGGATTTCGACGCTTAACGCACCATCGTATATCTTGAAATCTCCTGGAATCCCATATTTTCTAGGTCCCAAAGTTCTAGAACTCTCGCCATGTACTCTGACCTTCGATGCTTCAACGCTTAACAAATCTACCTATATATTCTAATCTCTCAGAGTCCTGGAGTCCCATAGTTCCAAAATTATGAAATTACAAAGTTCCTCACCACGTACTCTGGTCTTCAGCTTTCGATGCTTCGACATTTGCCATGTGCACTAACATGTCAAATCTCTCGAAGTTATGAAGTTTTGAAGTTACATAATTCCTCTCCATCTATTCCACCCTTTGGCCTTCGAGTTATTCTTACCCTTTGTACCTTACATTTATCGGAGTAATACTTTAGTGAAGTGTTTACGCTTTCCTTCCACTAGTAGATCGAATGGTTGAGAAAAGATACCAACAAACCCTAAGATCAATGAATCCCATTACTTCTGAATTCCTTCTCTCAATATGACAGTTAATAGTACTTATTACTATATCCTTACACTATACCCAATCTAAAAATTGAGAGAGATCTCAGAGGGTCCCTATATCAACGACTCGCGTTGGTTCACGATTTCGACGTTTGGGGATTTCGACTGTTCCAAACTCTTTTTCTCTCGGAGTGGGTCAACACCGAATGACCGTAACTTGCATTTGATGGTTAGGAAGGGTCTCGAAGGATCCTTATATCTATGACTCACATTACTTCATGACTTCACGTCCCTTACAGGTATTAACCCATTTAATTCCTAGAGGTTTACTTGCTGAATAGGTCATTAAGAAAGGATGATTGCTTGTTGTCGGTTGAAGGTACCTCTTACCCTATCCTTCCACTATACTTGATCTAAAAACCAAGAAGGGTCTCGAAGGATCCTTATATCTATGCCCACGTCACTTCGTGACTTCAACATTCAGGGATTTCGGTCATTTAACACCTTTTTACTCCCAGAGTGGGTCAATGCCAAATTTGACTATAGAATATATCCAATGGTTAGGAAGGATTTCGAAAATCCTTATATCTATGGCCCATGTTACTCCAGGACTAAAAATTTGGTCAGGGTTTAACAATAAGGCATATTCCACGATAGTGGATAAGAAACCGCTAGTTGTCAGTCAAACTGTCTAGTAACCATGTCAGCAGGTTGCCTTCGACGGGATTAGGGTGTTGTGAAGTTCTAACATCCTGGAGTCCCGAACCTCCAAAGTCTTGAAGCCTAGAAGGATTAACTCCCTTTCAAAACTCCCGATTTAATCCTGGTCATCGATCCCATCAACCTTTCAAATGGTCGAATCCATAGGAATTTTTAGCTTTATCATGATGAATCTCGATCGTTAATCATGGGATAAAACACGATCTCAATAGTTGATTCTCCAAACTACCTGTAACTCTACAGGAAGCCATTAAAACTTGAATTTTGACCATTCCTAGTCGAATTTCACCGCTCTAGTCCATGAACCCTCTCAAACCGCCTAAAGTAATCAAAACTCGGATTTCACTCACGGAAATTTGGGGATTTCTCTCTAAAATCCCGTTTTCCCCCCAAATCGGTCACAAACAAAATTTGCAACAATGAATTTCAAGAATTCACACTCATCTTGGCCCATACAAGCCCATTTTTTGAAAAAAATATATAATACGTTAATGTCATGTTCCCCATCCCATCTGAGTGACATTACAGTGCATAATACTCTTAAAACATTAAATTTTTGCTAACTAAATAATTCATTTACAGCTAGTTGATTTATTGTAGCTTACAACTACGAATTAAAACAGATTTAGCTACTCTCCACAACCATAAATATAAGCATATACAACATGCTAATAATCAACATTAAATGCAAATAAAAAAATCATTACAACAACATATAAATCACTTCCAAATACACAAATTTCATGCACAACAATTAAAGGCATTATTTAACACAACAACAAGATAAAACACTTATCTTTTCACAACAGTTGTGCAACCAACTTCTTGGGACGGTCATTCCACCCAACCATAGACTGACTGTTCCAAATCTCAATAGTCAGTCAACCCCGAGCTGAGGATAGCAATCCACAAGAGAGAGTGATCTCTCACAATCCACTCAAAGCTCATAACCTCTCAATCCAACTGATATTCTCCTACAACTATCCCGATTTTCCACCAACTCTCTTCCTCTTGACTTGTCCAATCCAAGGAATGTACCCCTTCACTGATCTCAGTCCCTTGGGCATCCCATTCATTTATCAGGGCCTCTTTGGTATAGGAATCTAGGAATCTCTCAACTGGGTACTCGAGGGAAATTTCTGCTAGGAAAAAATATCAACAAACCAACAAAAAACACTTGTTGTTTTAGTGAAACTCAAACATGAGTTCACTCTTCAGGCATGGAAACCTGAATCTGTAGTTTTCCAACTCCAAATCACCCCAATTACGCTCCAAATTTCACTAGAATACGCCCTCCATGGCTGCATCAGCTTCCATCTCTGTTTCTTTCTCCCCTCTTCCTCTCATGCACAAAACTTGACTAATTGAAAGTTGTTGTCCCCAACCCATATGAGTTTTCTCTCCTTGTCTTGCCTTTTGTTGACTCTCACTCTTCCCAAAGCTTCTTGTACTCAACCCCCATGCACCCAATAACTTTGGGATGTGACCACTCACACGCACCCTCTTACATGTATTCAATGATTGGCTTTGGGAACACTCAATCAGAAATGGGAAGGTTCATATACAAATAGAAAATTTAGGAAAATGGGTTAAATCAATATACATGGGTAAATTCCCCCCTTGGACCCCTCTTGGCCATTATCCTAGACACTCCCCCCTCTTGTGGATTAATTCATCCCCCATGCCATTATCACATTGTATTTTTAAAACATTGAAATACAATTCTCATATTACATCGCTTGGTCGTAGCCACACATTATATCTACATAAGCATTAATTAAACTGGGGATTATAGTGGAGATGTTATAACAATACTCTCTTCACTTGTGGAGATTGATGATTGGGAAAGAATATTCTTCCAATCTAAAGTTATCATAGTTTCATTGGTAGAAAATCAGGTTACAAGATTGTATTTCCTCAACAATTGATGTCTCTTGCAATAGTACACTACTGACTTATGGAGGTTGATTATTGGAAAGGATTTTTAACACACATTAATTAATTAAATAAAGTTAAAATTGTAAATAAAACTATAAATAAAACTAAAATGAAGTCTGATTCTAAATCTAATGAATAGAAAATTGATCTATAATAAATGGAGTAAGAATATTTACCGAATAGAAAGTTGCAAAAAATTAGAGGTATGCACAAATATTTACAAATGTAACATGAACTAGAGCAAGGGGGGCCTCTAGGCTTGACACATGTACACTATGACAACTACAAAATAGAGAAAATCAAATCACTTATATTGATAATAAAAATTGTTGCAGTCTTCAGTTCATAGTTTTCTGTATATAATCCAGTCCCCTCCCATAGTCTCATCCTAGAATATTTATACAAATCACAATTCAACAAATAAGCTATAATTCCTCTCATAAAGTAATCACTCAACAACCTAGCTTCTAAATATATCCAGGTTGCTCCATTTGGCATCCAATTGACTCGGACGTTGGAGAAAATGGTCGCAATAGAAAATATGGGGGAATCCCCTTAGAAGAATCTCTTGTATCTCCCTCATATGCAATTTTTGAGGAATCCACATGCAAGTCACCTAATTGGGCACATTTTGCACAAACCCATGTTGCATAGTCTCTTGATTCATCCTCATTGATATGTAATTTATGTGTAAAGATCGTTGCCTAGCTGTCTATCTTTGTTGGCACCAAATTGAATGGAGCATTGACCGAACCCTTCTTTTTAAGCTTGCTTGGATCCAAGGGGAAACTAAGCATCTCATGAAGACCAGAATCAAAACCCATATTTGCAATTTTCCTGAAAATTTCTACAACCAAGTTAATGAATGAAGAATTACTAGAATTGATTTATTCCTGAAAATGATGATAAAAACGAATTTTCATTGCTAAATAAAAAATATTAAAAAAAAACAGTGAAAATACCTTTTTATGGGATCATTTATCTTTATTGGGGAAAAACACATCAAAATGAAAGTGAGGAAAAATGGAAGTGGATATAGCTGAAATGAAGAAGGTTTATGTGGATTTTTAATGACAAAATTGAGGCCCAACATCTCCCCCATGTCTGAGGGTTACAATGTCGTCATGCCAATAAAGTAGGCAACTAATAACTTTGGAAGATTTGAAAAACCTGCACAACCCAACTATCTCAACAATACCTGGCAACAACATGTGATTGGAATAGAGAACTCTTGAACCATAAATTGGTCTTGCTGAGATAAAAAAATATCCTTAGGAATTGATTTACTAGATACCTAAATATGAAAACCTAAGATGGAATCCAAAGGGACCATCTAGTCCTTGAGTAGAGCACAATGAGAACTACATGAAAACCATGAAAGAGAAGTTGTCTTCAAAATCTGCTTTGGTTCTCACCATATGCAATTCCATACATATTCCTTGTTATCTTCAGTATTGTAAACATGTGTGATAATTCATAACCATCATCATCCTCTTTCCAAAAATCATGCAACACATTTTCTCCAATGTTTAAATCAATTCCTCTTTCCCTATTTGAAATCATCCTGAACTCCATTCTAGCCTTGAGGCTATGTGAATTCATCCCTAGATCTAACCTACTAGCCTCTTTACTATCTTTCCTCCTCCAAACAATCTCATATATGTAATTTCTTATGGTTATAAATTCAAAGGTAGAGGAGGAAGGAAAAACCATGAATTCTCCTTCAAATTAAAGATTTGGACTATGTTGCCATGTATAATAAATGAAATGAATGTTTTGTTGATTTTAAATGCATCTTTGGTAGCATAAAATTCTTGTGATGAGAGTATGTGTTTCCAAATTTTTGAAAACAATCCTTAAAAATGTATCATGTTGAATGAAAGGAAACATGCATCAAGAATAATTGTACCAAATCATTTGGCAAGCTTGGAATGAGAATACCATTTGTATCATCCTCAAAGGATTCAAAGTCATTTCACTTGACACTTGGTTGCAAGAATTTTTTGAGTACCCACTAATATATTGGTCTAGAAGGATGGGAGGGAGCATCATTAAGATCATTAAGAATAACACCATTGACAATAGAAATTTCAAAAGACAATCCCATTGGTCACAACATCTCTAAAAATTCCAAACTGAAAACTGATGTTGAGAATTCAATGTTAGAGAAATTTTCCAAATGGTAAGAGGAAAAACTTCCATCAACAGTTTCCAGAAGAGATTTAAATTACCTTTGGTCGTGATGGCAACTTCATCAAAAAGTAGTTTGCAAATATGAATTGTAGACTAGCAGATCTCTATCCTATCTTTGGTTGATGTCCATCTTTACACAAGAAAAATCGACTCTCTGTCTCTTTTCTTAATTCTATCTAACTTTCATCTTGGAATACATTTGAAAGAAAAATAAATTAACCACCATTCAAAAAATGGGTTGACAAAAAACCTTTGGGCAATCTAAAAAAAATCAGAGTTGTTTTCTTCACAAAATTTGGATACTTCTCAAATTGCCAAAATACACAAAAATACACGTCTCAGACTCGTTTTAAGGACAATTTGAGTGTTGTAGAAGGGAGACAGTGTATTTCATCATTTCCCATCATGCCACAATTCCAGATTTTCATTTTCATGAGAAAAAATATATTGTTGTTAAAAAATACTCAAATTTTAGCTTCCTCTTACACAATGAAAAAGGTTTGGAATCATTCTTGACATCATGCTTGCACTACCTTCCTTGTTCATTTTCTAATAATTTTGCTGGCGATTAACTCAAATTTCTATATGGGACACAAAACCCATGTCCTAATTTTTCTTGATTTGGCCTCAACTGCTTAAAAATAACATACCAAAGTGAAGTAGATTTGACAATTTTAAAAATTTTGTGTTGACTTTTAGTTCAACTTTTTCTCCATGAAAAATCAGTTTGAGTTTAATGGGATCTGATAGGAGAAACAATTCTATTAACACAATCACCCTATCTTCTATAATCAATGCTTACAAAAACTAGATGTCTACCCACAAAGTACACAACTAACAACATACTAATATCTAACAACGATTAACCATTAACGAATGCCACTAGGAATTTTACTACTACAAGAAACGAAATAAGGAACCAATCTAATGGACGAGAATATAATTTTTTTTTTGTTATTCAGAACATAAATTCATTTACAAACTTATTACATCTCAGACAAAACTTGAATTATTATCTCCTCTCTTTTTGACCCTTTTGCTGTATTTTTCACTTTTTTGTTTCTTCCTGTGTGAATTTAAGTCAAATTTTCCTGAACTCCCTGAGTCGAACCCCCTGCACTACTTTCTTTCCCCATTTATCTTTTCATTTCTTGGTAGTTGGACTATTCAGACCATTCAACTTCCCTAACTGTTTCTTGTTTTTCCTCTGGGTAGTTACACAGTCCACCTTCCCAAAATCGTTTTCCAAATGTTGAGTTGACGATATTTAAATGACTATGGCAACTTAAATGATTCATTTCCCACACTTATTTGGCCTACCACTTGTCACAAGCTTCTTATGTTGGAAATACCAGGACAACTGAGAGGGGGGGGGGTGAATAAGTTGTTATTGTGCTTAAACAATTTTATGCCTATTAAAATGTTATTAACCTTCTTCAAGTGATCATCAAGATTATGCAAGTCATGAACAAAATAAATAATAAACATCAATCACACACATGATATACATAGAGACATATATTCATGAGGAAATCCATAAAGGGAGAAAACCTTGTCTTCTTGGAATGACAGGAAGTCTTTTAAGTTTTGTACATCATCTTTCTTTGAGCACCAACTCAAAATGAGGCTACAACCTCTTCTTTAGAAAGCTACAACTTGTTGAGAGAAACAACTCTCTAGTTTTTCTAGCATCCACTAGAAGGAAGCACAACCTCCCTGATTGTTCCAGCACCAACTGGATGGAAGCACCAACTTCTAGTCACACAGGCACCAACCTGTATAACAGAGAACAATGGTTCTCCCTTGCACCACCCTACCACCCTGGTTTTTCTGGCTGCAACTAGATGGAAGATACAACTCCCTGTGTTCAAGAACCCACTTGAAACTTTGAGGATAACAATCCTCCCTAGAACCACCCTACCACCCTGTTTTCTAAAAAAATTCTTGAATAATATTTTACAATAATACAAACATTTCAACGTTTACCAGTTCTTCTATGTTCTACAATTCTGGTTTGGTTCTGTCTATTCATGCTCGGCTCCACTTGTTGCTTCTTTCCATCTGCTCTTTCTCTGTTCTTCTCATACTCATAGGTTCTCGTACAATCTGTTGTTTTCACCATTTCTACTTTGTCCATCTTGTGTTCTTCATATCTGCGTCTCTCACACTCTGTTCATTCTCTCTACTTGATTACATATAGTTCAACTTGTTTTACCGATAAACCACAACCTTCCTCTGTCTTGGCATATTTCTTTTATTCATTCTCTCATCATCCATTACACTCTACATCTCCAATGCTCAATGTCGAGAATCTTAGAATGCTCAAGATCCATGATTCCAATGCTCAGGAACAATGATTCAGCCGCTCAGGAACAATGATTCAGTTAGTGTAACTGAATCGTAACTGATCAATAAATCACGAGATGAAACAACAACCCTTCGATTAGATTCGGTTTGATCCACGTCATTGGATTATAGTCCGAGGTGGATCCTGACGGCGTTAGCTCCTTCCCCTATCATCCATTGATGTGACCATGGGCGATGCTATCATGTGACCGTGCAATTACAGGTGTAGCCAAAGGCAGTTTGAGGGAAACTCAACTTTCACCCACAATTCACTACGAGCCTCCACATGTCCTTTCTCCAAAACCGTGGTTTCGATTGTGGCCCGCACATGAAAAATTAAGACACGAGCATGTTCTGGCCCTGCAGTGCGATGGGACCGTCGATCTCACGATATTGACAGTGATCATGAACTAACAGTTCAGATCTATCCACTCAAGTCTGTGGATCATATCTACCCTTCCTAAATCAACGACTGAGATTTACTTCATGATCTGGGCTCTGGGAGTTTCAAATCTCAGACCTCACTTTTCCCATATGCCAAACTTCCAAAGTTGACAATCCATTGACACATGTCCCTCTCGGATCAACGGTCCTCGTTCACTTCAGGAATTTGAACTTTCAACCAGATTGGATGGTTTATTTCATGGAAACAAATAAATGGTCAGATTTGATCCTTACACTCATCCTTTCATTGTTCAATCTGACGGCTAGGACTTAATCAAACATTGAGATGAACAACTATCGAAACTTCTCCCTTCGGAACTTTGAGATTTCAAATTTTCAAAATTACACTATCCTTCCACTATACTTGATCCAGGTGGATGTCGATGGCCACCCACCTTTTGCAAATGGCTCAAAACAGTTTTTTGGCAATTTTGGCAATTTACTATTTTTAGTAGGTTTTAACTTCCGGGGCCATTTTGAGGGCCCAAATGACGGTTTTTCAAGATATAGGTTCTCAATGATAGACAAAGGCATGATTGAGCCCCCAAAATGAATCTCCTCGATGATACCTTTCCAACGAGCTATCACACGCCTAAAACGGAGATCGTGTGCAAAAGTTACGACCCTGGGAAGTTGATGTACTCACTTACCCAAATGGGGCCCACATGACTTTTGGCGCTTCATCTCCTAGGGTTAGGTTTTTGGATGTCTAGGGTTTTTGGAATTCCTGCTTATTGTAAAAATGCCTTCAGAGCCTCATTGTAATCATATTCTTGTGAATGGGAGTAGCTGTCACATCTCTTCTCAGAGATAAGCTACCACCATTCTAGCGAGTCTTTTACTCTGTATTTTTACAGTCTCTATACATTTCTTTGATTAATAGAAATCGTGTATTATTGTATATCTATTTTTATGGTTGCATCTCTGATACATTTATGTTATATTATTTAATATCTTCAATATCTCTGTGCATTTCTTTATTACATCTCCGCTCTCATTTCGTGCTGAAAATAATTCGGATCAGTGGTATCAGAGCAGGTTGCTCTTGATCATTTTTTCAGTGCATGTCCCCGAAGAGGTCCAAGTATAGCAAGTTGGGTCTTGATATTGTATCTCTTGAAGACAATCTCTCTCGCACACCCAAGAAACCCTCAATGGCAGAAGAAAAGAAAAACGACGGAGCAGACGATCCTATCAATCTGTTGCTTGAGCAAGCTCTCACGCGACAGAGGGACGAAATGATGGAGAATTTTTCCCACATCCTTCAATGCCTGCCGATAACATCATGCGCATCTTCATCAAGCGGCCACTTTGGAGGCACCTCACCTTTCAAGGTGCAAGTTAACTTTGATATTCCTATATTTGAAGGACAGATAGATGCAGAAGCCCTAATAAAATTGTTAACTCTGCTAGAAGGTTATTTCTCTGTTCACAATTTTTCCGACAAAGAAAAGATCACCTTCACACTCCTTAAAGCTCTCCCTCATGTCAAACATTGGTGGGAAAATTGCTGGGAGCAAAGTTCCACAGAGGATTCTGGAATATATGGGGCTGATCCCACTTGGGATTTTTTTGTGGATGCGGTAAAGGAACAATATTACCCCGTTGGAAACTATGAGGACCAATACATGAGATGGACCACACTGTGGCAAGAGAGGGGTCAAGCAATTCTGGAGTTCACCAATACCTTCCATACCTTGCGCACCAAGATGGGTATCAAAGACTCTGAGCAACATTTGGTTCTAAAATACCATGGGGCTCTACACAGATATATCTAGACTGAAATGGATTTTCTGGACATCTCATCACTCGGTGCTGCTTATCGATATGCTGTTAAAATTGAGAAGAAATTTAAGCACTAGAACAAACGGGAGTTCAGGTATGCAAATCTGAAATAACCAAAGTATGACAAAGACGACCCTAACAAACAGTTTCCCGAAAACTAGTCCAAGACACAGGAAAATAAGGGTCACGGAAAGACAACGAAGGACACTGGAAAATGGTGCGAGTTCAACAAAAGCCCCTGGCACAACATCGATGAATGTCGCTCAAAATAGTTATTAGTGGCCGAGATCAAAGACAAAGAGCTGAACTCTGATTCAAAATATGATTCTGAAAATAATGGTAAAGGACAGATCAATGACGCGGACCCCACTGCTATTGTCGCAACCACAACAATTTAACCAGAAGAACCAACAGATCCTGAAGAGGGGGAGTGCCTTTTTCATTCACACATGTGAGTGAATGGGACCCCGCTGCATTTTGTCGTTGATACCAGAAGCCAGAAGAACTTCATCTCAACAGAGGTCATCAAACAGTTGGGATTGTCGACAACACCATACCCATAGCCAACAACATCGAGTGGCTTTGGCAAGGATGAGATCTCCGTGTCAACCAATAGTGTCGATTTTCATACGACATACAACCCTTCAAGGATGAGGTATTATGTGATGTTTCCCCACTGGATGTCTGTGATTTTCTCTTGGGCCAACCATATATGTGGATATGCCATGTTTTTTATGAGTCTTGACCCTGTAGTGTCATTGTTAATTTGTGTTGGTTGTGGAGCCTGATTATCTTCCTGATTTAGAGGTCTTTTACTTTCAGCCGTGTTTATACCCCATGAAGTATTTACACCCTAGAAGTATGTACACTCTTCCACGCGTGGGAGTGCAGAGGGGGGGTACCCCCTCTGCAGGGTCCAGGGGGGCTATCCCCCCGACTGGGGGCAAGTGGGGGTTCGGGGGCGAAGCCCCCGAAGGAAAAATTGCCTTGTAAAAGTATATTGTAATTTCATTGTAAATCTGGACCGTTCATTATAAGGTCGTATATCTAATGATATAGATTATGTTAGGGTTTTTTTCCCTAGAAGGCAACCCTCTTTTATGAGGGAAATGTATTTCGACTATGCAGGTTGGCAAGTATTGTGTTCTGAGAGAGGATACTGTGAGAGAAAGAAGAGGAAGCTATAGCGGGTTTTGATGTAGGTTGTATCCCTTCATTTTGCTGGATAATAATAAAGAAAGGACCTAGCAATTTCTCTGATGGACGTAGCCCACACTGGGTGAACCACATAAATATGTGTCTCTCTTGTATTGTGTATCTTCTGTGTTTTATTTCCGCATTTGTTTTGTTTTATTGCTCCGCGGTCCTATTTTTCTAACAACTGGTATCAGAGCGTAAGGTAACTCGCAGGAAAAGAGGGTTCCTGGTTCGAGTGGGAGCAATGTTGGAATATGGAAAATTTAGGGTCGAGAAATTTAACAGCCAAAACTACCAGTTATGGAAGATGCAGATGGAAGATTATTTATATCAGAAGGATCTATTCCTACCATTGAGCGGAGTAGAAAAGAAGCCGATGGCCATGAAGGATGAAGAATGGAAGATTCTTGACAGAAAGGCTCTAGGAACGATACGGCTGAGCCCGACAGCGTCAGTGGCTTTCAATATCTCGAAAGAAAATACAACGAAGGGTTTGATGGATGCATTGGCCAAATTGTATGAAAAACCCTCGGCGTCCAATAAGGTGTTTCTAATGAAGAGATTATTTAATATGAAGATGTCGGAAGGTGGGTCTATTGCAGATCATTTAAATGAATTTAATACAGTTACTAATCAACTAAGTTCTGTAAAAGTGGACTTTGATGATGAGGTTAGGGCTCTTCTAATCTTGTGCTCATTGCCAGAAAGCTGGAATGACTTGGTCATGGCTATAAGTAACTCTGTCTCTGGTTCAAATACTTTAAAATTTGATGATGTTGTTGGTGTTATCCTTAGTGAGAAAATGCAACAGAAAAGCACAGGTGAGACATCAGGTAATGTGTTGAACATGGAGAACAGGGGAAGACAAAAGGATAAAGGAAAGGGCTCAGGGAACCGTGGGAATTCTAGGAAGGGTAGATCCAAATCCAGACTTGGAAAGATAGAGTGCTGAAATTGTGGGAAGAAAGGACATCTGAAGAAAGACTGCAGAGCTCTAAAGAAACAAAGAGATGGACATCAGGAGAGAAATCAGGAAGAAAATGTAATATGTGATGTGTTACAAGATGCTTTGATTCTTTCTGTAGATAATATTTATGAGTCTTGGGTAGTAGATTCAGGGGCTTCATTTCATGCCACACCCCATAGGAAAAATTTTGTAGATTATGTTCAAAGTGATTTTGGATAGGTTCATTTGGGTGATGATGCACCATGCAAAATTGTTGGAATGGGAAAGGTAAAAATAAAGAAAAGAAATGGAAACCAATGGTTGTTGAAAGAGGTAATACATATTCCAGATTTAAGGAAAAATCTAATTTCAATAGGATAGTTGGCAAGTGAAGGTTGTATATCCATATTTACAGATAAGACATGGAAGGTCATCAAAGGATCATTGGTGATAGCGAAAGGAGAGAAGGTAGGTACATTGTATTTATGTACTGGTAATAATGACTCTTCTATATCTTTAGCT
>ML803223.1:367810-387771 GCA_009831015.1 Picea engelmannii | reverse complement strand
CACTTTTCTACAGGGATATGTTGATTCAGATATGGCAGGTGATAAAGACAGTAGGAGGAGCACCACAGGGTATGTTTTTACTATAGGTGGAACAACAGTAAGTTGGATTTCAAAACTGCAAAAGGTTGTTGCACTTTCAACAAAAGAGGCAGAGTATGTTGCTGCTACAGAGGCTATTAAAGAGATGATTTGGTTACAAAGGTTTATGGAGGAATTGGGAAAGAAGCAGGAGAACAACAGGTTGTACTGTGACAATCAGAGTGACATTCACCTTACAAAGAACTCAACCTTCCATTAGAATACTAAGCATATACAATTGAGGTACCGCTTCATATGATCCACCTTGGAAGATGGACAATTGAAGTTGGAAAAGATACACACTAGCCAAAATCCTATAGACATGTTAACAAAGGGAGTAACCAGGGAGAAACTGAGTTCTTGCTCAGTTTCAGTTGGTCTTCAAGAATGAAGATGAAGATGAGAAATTTTCCAAGTCCAAGAAGGTTCAGAGTCCATCATATACAACAGCGGTGGAATTGTTGAGTTCAGTCTCCAAGTGGGATATTTTTGGTTGTGGAGCCTAATTATCTTCCTGATTTAGAGGTCTTTTACTTTCAGCTGTGTTTATACCCCATGAAGTATTTACACCCTATAAGTATGTACACTCTTCCACACGGGGGAGTGCAGAGGGGGGGTACCCCCTCTGCGGGCTTCGGGGGGGCTATCCCCCCTGCTGGGGGGTCTGGGGGCAAGCGGGCCCCCAGCGGGGGTTCAGGGGCGAAGCTCCCGAAGAAAAAATTGCCTTGTAAAATTGCCTTGTAATTTCATTGTAAATATGGACCGTTCATTATAAGGTCATATATCTAACGATAGAAATTATGTTAGGGTTTTTTTCCCTAGAAGGCAACCCTCTTTTATGAGGGAAATGTATTGCGGCTATGCAGGTTGGCAAGTATTGTATTCTGAGAGAGGAGACTGTGAGATAAAGAAGAGGAAGTTACAGTGGGTTTTATTGTAGGTTGTATCCCTTCATTTTGCTAGATAATAATAAAGAAAGGACCTGGTAATTTCTCTAGTGGACGTAGCCCACACTGGGTGAACCACGTAAATCTGTGTCTCTCTTGTATTGTGTATCTTCTGTATTTTATTTCCGCATTTGTTTTATTTTATTGCTCCACAGTCCTGTTTTTCTAACACTTTGGGGGATCATCTCTATAGAATACCAGAGGTAGTTTCGACCACTGTTCCACCTAAAAAGTGTCTCAAGGTAGTATCTCATACTGCAAAATTCAGCTTCTTCACAATCTGTTCAAAAGGAGAACAAAAAGACACTGCAACCACTACAGTCTTGCCCCAAGCACCTTCTATCAAACAAAAGCAGGTCGATAACGCTGCAGAAAAGTGAAAAGATTCCTTCTGCACATCATCCTCTCATGTATCTCAACTTTTTGAACAACCTCAACCTCAACAGGTTCGTGACAGATTTCCACAAACTGAGCAGCGTGATGTCTCCAGCAAGACAAGCAACTCACCAAGATGCAGATTCAACAAACGTTTTTCCCTCTCCCCTGGGAACTCAACGCAATGGAGACCATTTCTTCCTAAGGAGGGGGGATTAATCCAGGTGGATATCGATGGACACCCACCTTTTCCAAATGGCTCAAAAATGTTTTCTAGAAATTTTGGCAATTTACTATTTTTAGCAGTTTTTAACTTTCGAGGCCATTTTGAGGGCCCAAATGAAGGATTTTCAATATAGAGGTTCTCAATGATAGTGGAAGGAATGATTGAGCCCCCAAAATTAATCTCCTCAACGATACCTTTCCAACGAGCTATCACAGACCTAAAACGAAGATCGTATGCAAAAGTTACGACCCCGAGAAGTTGATGTACTCACTTACCCAAACGGGGCCCACGTGACTTTTGGCGCTTCATCTCCTAAGGTTAGGTTTTTGGATGTATAGGGTTTTTTGGATTCCTTCTTATTGTAAAAAGGCCTTCAAAGCTTCATTGTAATCATCTTCTTGTGAATGCAAGTAGCCGTCAAATCTCTTCTGAGAGATAAACTGCCACCATTCTAGCGAGTCTTTCACTCCGTATTTTTACAGTCTCTGTACATTTATTTGATTAATAGAAATCATGTATTACTGTATATATGTTTTTATGGTTTCATCTATGATACATTTCTGTTATATTATTGAATATTTGCAATATCTCTGTGCATTTCTTTATTACATCTCCGCTCTCATTTCATGCCGAAAATAATCCGAATCAGTGGTATCAGAGTAGGCTGCTCTTAATCGTTTTTTCAGTGCATGTCCTCGACGAGGTCCAAGTATAGAAAGTTGGGTCTTGAGGTTTTCTCTCTTGAATAAAATCAATCTCGCACACCTAAGAAACCCTCAATGGTGGAAGAAAAGAAAAATGACAAAGCAGATGATCCTATCAATCTGTTTCTTGAGAAAGCTCTCACGCTACAGAGGAATGAAATGATGGAGAATTTTTCCCACATCCTTCAACGCCTACCGATAGAATCAGGTGCATCTTCATCAAGCGACCACTTTGGAGGCACCTCGCCTTTCAAGGTACAAGTTAACTTTGATATTCCTATATTTGAAGGACATATAGATGCAAAAGCCCTAGAAAAATGGTTAACTTTGCTAGAAGGTTATTTCTCTGTTCACAATTTTTCCGAAAAAGAAAAGATCAAATTCGCACTCCTTAAAGCTCTCCCTCATGTAAAACATTGGTGGGAAACTTACTGGGAGCAAAGTTCCACAGAGGATTTTGGAATATATAGGGTCAATCCCACTTGGGATTTTTTTGTGGATGCGGTAAAGGAACAATATTACCCTGTTAGCAACTATGAGGACCAGTACATGAGATGGACCACACTGCGGCAAGAGAGGGGCCAAGAAGTTCCGGAGTTCACTAATACCTTCCATACCTTGCGCACCAAGATGGGTATCAAAGAATCTAAGCGACATTTGGTTTTGAACTACTGTGGGGCTCTACACAGATACATCCAAACTGACATGGATTTTCTGGACATCTCATCACTCAGTGCTGCTTATCGATATGATGTTAAAATCGAGAAGAAATTTAAGCACCAGAAAAAATGGGAGTTCGGGTCTGCAAATCCACAACAACCAAAGTATGACAAAGACAACCCTGACAAACAGTTACCTGAAAACCAGTCCAAGACATAGGAAAGAAGGATCACAGAAAGACAAAGAAGGACACCGGAAAATGGTGTGAGTTACACAAAATCCCCTGGAACAACACCGATGCATGTCTCTCAAAATGGTCATTAGTGGCCGATATCAAAGACAAAGAGCTGAACCCTGATTCAGAATATGATTCTAAAAATAATGGTAAAGGACAGATCATTGACGCGGACCCCACTGCTATTGTCGCAACCGCAACAATTCAACCAAAAGAACCAACAGATCCTGAAGAGGGGGAGTGCCTTTTTCATTCATAGATGTGGGTGAATGGGACCCCACTACATTTTATTGTTGATAACGGAAGCCAGAAGAACCTCATCTCAACAGAGGTCGTCAAACAGTTGGGATTGTCGACAACACCACACCCGCAACCATACAACATTAGGTGGCTTCGGCAAGGATGAGATCTTTGTGTCAACCAATAGTGTCAATTGTCATACGACATCCAACCCTTCAAGGATGAGGTATTATGTGATGTTGCCCCACTCGATGTTTGTGATGTTCTCTTGGGCCAACCATATATGTGGAGACGCCATGATGTTTATGAGTCTCAACCCCGTAGTGTCATTGTTACTTTGGGGGGTCATCTCTACAAAATACCAGAGGTAGTTCTGACCACTGCTCCACCTAAAAAGTGTCGCAAGGTAGTATCTCATACTGCAAAATTTAGCTTCTTCACAATCTGTTCAAAAGGAGAACAAAAGGACACTGCAACCACTACAGTCTATCCCCAAGCACCTTCTATCCAATAGAAGCAGGTTGATAACACTGCATCAAAGTGCAAAGATTCCTTCTGTACATCGTCCTCTCATGTATCTTGACTTGTTGAATAGCCTCAACTTCAACAGGTTCATAACAGATTTCCACAAACTGAGCAACGCGACGTCTCCAGCAAGACAAGCAGCTCACCAAGATGCAGATTCAACAAATGCTTTTCCCTCTCCCCCGGGAACTCAACGCAATGGAGACCACTACTTCCTAAGGAGGGAGGATTGATCGCGGTGGATATCGGTGGCCACCCACCTTTTCCAAATGGCTCAAAACAGTATTCTAGCAATTTTGGCAATTTACTATTTTTAGCAGGTTTTAACTTCCGGGGCCATTTTGAGGGCCCAAATGAAGGTTTTTCAAGATAGAGGTTCTCAATGACATCCGAAGGCATGATTGAGCACCCAAAATGAATCTGCTCAATGATACCTTTCCAACGAGCTATCACAAGCCTAAAACAAAGATCGTATGCAAAAGTTACGACCCCGGGAAGTTGATGTACTCACTTACCCAAACGGGGCCCACATGACTTTTGGCGCTTCATCTCCTAGGTTTAGGTTTTTGGATGTCTAGGGTTTTTGGAATTCCTTCTTATTGTAAAAATTCCTTCAGAGCCTCATTGTAATCATCTTCTTGCAAATGCGAGTAGCCGTCACATCTCTTCTCAGAGATAAGCTGCCACCATTCTAGCGAGTCTTTCACTCTGTATTTTTACAGTCTCTATACATTTCTTTGATTAATAGAAATTGTGTATTACTGTATATCTATTTTTATGGTTGCATATCTGATAAATTTATGTTATATTATTGAATATCTACAATATCTCTATGCATTTCTTTATTATATCTCCGCTCTCATTTCGTGTTGAAAATAATCCGGATCAGTGGTATCAGAACAGGCTGCTCTTGATCGTTTTTCAGTGCATGTCCCCGACGAGGTCCAAGTATAGCAAGTTGGGTCTTGAGCTTGTCTCTCTTGAAGACAATCACTCTCGCACACCCAAGAAACCGTCAATGGTGGAAGAAAAGAAAAACGACTGAGTAGACGATCCTATCAATTTGTTGCTTGAGAAAGCTCTCACGCGACAGAGGGACGAAATGATGGAGAATTTTTCCCACATCCTTCAACGCTTGTCGATAGCATCAGGCGCATCTTCATCAAGAGACCACTTTAGATGCACCTCGCCTTTCAAGGTACAAGTTAACTTTGATATTCCTGTACTTGAATTACAGATAGATGGAGAAGCCCTAGAATGGTTAACTTTGCTAGAAGGTTATTTCTCTGTTCACAATTTTTCCGACAAAGAAAATATCACCTTCACACTCAAATCTCTCCCTCATGTCAAACATTGGTGGGAAACTTATTGGGAGCAAGGTTCCACAGAGGAGTCTAGAATATATGGGGCCAATCCCACTTGGGATTTTTTTGTGGATGCGGTAAAGGATCAATATTACCCTGTTGGCAACTATTAGGACAAGTACATGAGATGGACCACACTACGACAAGAGAGGGGCCAAGCAGTTCCAGAGTTCACCAATACCTTCCATACCTTGCGCACCAAGCTGGGTATCAAAGACTCTGAGAGACATTTGGTTTTGAAATACCGTGGGGCTCTACACAGATACATCCAGACTGAAATGGATTTTTTGGACATCTCATCACTCGGTGCTGCTTATTGATATGTTGTTAAAATTGAGCAGAAATTTAAGCAACAGAACAAATGAGAGTTTGGGTCTACAAATCCACAACAACCAAAGTATGACAAATTCATCCCTAACAAATAGTTTCCCGAAAACCAGTCCAAGACACAGGAAAAGAAGGGTCACGGAAAGACAAAGAAGGACACCAAAAAATGGTGCGAGTTCCACAAAAGCCCCTGACACAACACCGATGAATGTCACTCAAAATAGTCATTAGTTGTCGAGATCAAATAAAAAGAGCTGAACCCTGATTCAGAATATGATTCTGAAAATAATGGTAAAGAACAAATCATTGACTTGGACCCCACTGCTATTGTCGCAACCACAACAATTCAACCAGAAGAACCAATAGATCCTGAAGAGGGGGAGCGCCTTTTTCATTCATAGATGTGGGTGAATGGGACCCCGCTACATTTTATTGTTGATATCAGAAGCTAGAAGAACCTCATCTCAACAGAGGTCATCAAACAGTTGGGATTGTCGACAACACCACACCCACAACCATACAACATCGGGTGGCTTTGGCAAGGACAAGATCTCTGTGTCAACCAATAGTGTCAATTGTCATACAACATCCAACCCTTCAAGGATGAGGTATTATGTGATGTTTCCCCACTGGATGTCTGTGATTTTCTCTTGGGCCAACCATATATGTGGAGACACCATGTTGTTTATGAGTCTCAACCCTGTAGTGTCATTGTTACTTTAGGGGGTCATCTCTACAAAATACCAGAGGTAGTTCCGACCACTATTCCACCTAAAAAGTGTCACAAGGTAGTATCTCATACTGCAAAATTCAGCTTCTTCAAAATTTGTTCAAAAGGAGAACAAAAGGACACTGCAACCACTACAGTCTTGCCCCAAGCACCTTCTATCCAACAGAAGCAGGTCGATAACACTGCAAAAAAGTGCAAAGATTCCTTCTGCACATCGTCCTTTCATGTATCTTGACTTCTTGAACAACCTCAACCTCAACAGGTTCGTGATAGATTTCCACAAAATGAGCAGCGCGACGTCTCCAGCAAGACAAGCAGCTCACCAAGATGCAGATTCAACAAACGCTTTTCCCTCTCCCCCGGGAACTCAACGCAATGAAGACAATTTCTTCCTAAGGAGGGAGAATTGATCTAGGTGGATATCAGTGGCCACCCACCTTTTCCAAATGGCTCAAAACAGTTTTCTGGAAATTTTGACAATCTACTATTTTTAGCAGGTTTTAACTTCCGGGGCCATTTTGAGGGCCCAAATGAAGGTTTTTCAAGATCAAGGTTCCCAATGATATTTGAAGGCATTATTGAGTCCCCAAAATGAATCTCCTCGACGATACCTTTCCAACGAGCTATCACATGCCTAAAACGGAGATCGTATGCAAAAGTTACGACCCCAGGAAGTTGATGTACTCACTTATCCAAATGGGGCCCACATGACTTTTGGCATTTCATCTCCTAGGGTTAGGTTTTTGGATGTCTAGGGTTTTTTTCATTCTTGCTTATTGTAAAAATGCCTTCAGAGCCTCATTGTAATCATCTTCTTGCGAATGCGAGTAGCCATCACATCTCTTCTCAGAGATAAGTTGCCACCATTCTAGTGAGTCTTTCACTCTGTATTTTTACAGTCTCTGTACATTTATTTGATTAATAGAAATCATGTATTGTTGTATATCTAATTTTATGGTTTCATCTCTGATACATTTCTGTTATATTATTGAATATATGCAATATCTTTGTGCATTTATTTATTATATCTCCACTCTCATTTCGTGCCGAAAATAATCTGGATCAGTGGTATCAGAGCAGGCTGCTCTTGATCGTTTTTTCAGTGCATGTCCGCGACAAGGTCCAAGTATAGCAAGTTGGGTCTTGATATTGTCTCTCTTGAATACAATCTCTCTCGCACACCCAAGAAACCCTCAATGGCAGAAGAAAAGAAAAACGACGGAGCAGACAATCCTATCAATCTATTGCTTGAGAAAGCTCTCACGTGACAAAGGGACGAAATGATGGGGAATTTTTCCCACATCCTTCAACGCCTGCCGATAGCATCAGGCGCATCTTCATCAAGCAGCCACTTTGGAGGCACCTTGCCTTTCAAGGTACACGTTAACTTTGTTATTCCTGTATTTGAAGGACAGATAGATGCAAAATCCCTAGAAAAATGGTTAACTGTGCTAGAAGGTTATTTCTCTATTCACAATTTTTATAACAAAGAAAATATCACTTTCGCACTCCTTAAAGATCTCCCTCATGTCAAACATTGGTGGGAAACTTACTGGGAGCAAAGTTCCATATAGGAGTCAGGAATATATGGGGTCGATCCCACTTGGGATTTTTTTGTGGCTGCGGTAAAGGAACAATATTACCCTGTTGGCAACTATGAGGACCAGTAGATGAGATGGACCACACTACGACAAGAGAGGGGCCAAGAAGTTCTAGAGTTCTCCAATACCTTCCATACCTTGTGAACCAAGATGGGTATCAAAGACTCTGAGCGACATTTGGTTATGAAATACCATGGGGATCTACACAGATACATCTAGACTGAAATGGATTTTCTAGACATCTCATCACTCGGTGCTGCTTATCGATATGTTGTTAAAATTGAGAAGAAATTTAAGCACCATAACAAACGAGAGTTCAGGTTTGCAAATCCGCAACAACCAAAGTATGACAAAGACGGCTCTAACAAATAGTTTCCCGGAAACTAGTCCAAGACACAGGAAAAGAAGGGTCACCAAAAGACAAACAAGGAAACCGGAAAATGGTGCGATTTCCAAAAAATCCCCTGGCACAACACCGTTGAATGTCTCTCAAAATATTCATTAGTGTTTGAGATCAAAGACAAAGAGCCGAACCCTGATTCATAATATATTTATGAAAATAATGGTAAATGATAGATCATTGACGCGGACCCCACTGCTATTGTTGCAACCACAACAATTCAACGAGAAGAACCAACAGATCCTGAAGAGGGGGAGCACCTTTTTCATTCACAGATGTGGGTGAATGGGACCCCGCTGCATTTTATTGTTGATAGCGGAAGCCAGAAGAACCTCATCTTAGCATAGGTCGTCAAACAGTTGGGATTGTCGACAACACCACACCCACAACCATACAACATCTGGTGGCTTCGGCAAGGACGAGATCTCCATGTCAACAAATAGTGTCGATTGTCATACGGCATCCAACCCTTCAAGGATGAGTTATTATGTGATGTTTCCCCACTGAATGTCTGTGATGTTCTCTTGGGACAACCATATATGTGGAGAAACCATGCTATTTATGAGTCTCGACCCCGTAGTGTCATTGTTACTTTGGGGGGTCATCTCTACAGAATACCAGAGGTAGTTCCGACCACTGTTCCACCTAAAAAGTGTTGCAAGGTAGTATCTCATACTGCAAAATTCAGCTTCTTCACAATCTGTTCAAAAGGAGAACAAAAGGACACTGCAACCACTACAGTCTTGCCCCAAGCACCTTCTATCCAACAGAAGTAGGTCGATAACGCTACAACAAAGTGCAAAGATTTTTTCTGCACATCATCCTCTCATGTATCTCGACTTGTTTAATAGCCTCAACCTCAACAGGTTCGTGACATATTTCCACAAACTGAGCAGCGCGACGTCTCCAACAAGACAAGCAGCTCACCAAGATGCATATTCAACAAACACTTTTCCCTCTCTCCCGGAAACTCAACACAATGGATACCATTGCTTCCTAAGGAGAGAGGATTGATCCAGGTGGATATCGGTGGCCACCCACCTTTTCCAAATGTCTCAAAACAGTTTTTTGGCAATTTTGGAAATTTACTATTTTTAGCAGGTTTTAAATTCCGGGGCCATTTTGAGGGCCCAAATGAAGGTTTTTCAATGTTGAGGCTCTCAATGATATCTAAAGGAATTATTGAGCCCCTAAAATGAATCTCCTTGACGATACCTTTCCAACGAGCTATCACACACCTAAAACGGAGATCGTATGCAAAAGTTACAACCCCGAGAAGTTGATGTACTCACTTACCCAAACGGGACCCACATGACTTTTGGCACTTCATCTCCTAGGGTCAGGTTTTTGGATGAATAGGGTTTTTGGCATTCCTGATTATTGTAAAAAGGACTTCAAAGCCTCATTGTAATCATCTTCTTGAGAATGCAAGTAACTGTCACATCTCTTCTCAGAGATAAGCTGCCACCATTCTAGCGAGTCTTTCACTCTGTATTTTTACAGTCTCTGTACATTTCTTTGATTAATAGAAATCATATATTACTATATATCTATTTTTATGGTTGCATCTCTGATACATTTCTGTTATATTATTGAATATCTGCAATATCTTTGTGCATTTATTTATTATATCTCCACTCTCATTTCGTGCCGAAAATAATTCGGATTAGTACTATGATCAATGGTTGAGAATACACCTGAAGTGATCTTTCAGATCGAACGACTTGTGTCTTTATTGACGTGGTCTTCCACACATCTTTGTTGATGTGGTCTACCACACATCCTTGCTGATGTGGTCTGCTGCCATAATATGCTGACGTAGATCTCCCTAATCTAATGGTCATCGTATGTTCTCCAGATCCGATGGTCCTTATTCATTTTATATTTTCGGCTCTCCGGGCTTCGGGTTTTTCAAATCTCAAACTGAAAACTACGAAGTGAGATTTTTTTGGAGCTTAACCTCCTCACATATTTATACCCGAAATAAATGTTGTTCGTTGATCATGATCTTGGATCGATGGCTCGATCTGTCAACAATGCATCTCTTCTATATTATCTTGTCCTTCCACTTAGAATGATCCAACGACTGACAGAAGTTCACATAAATGAGATCTCAAATATTTTACGTCGCTTATCCTATCCTTCCACTTTAAAATTATCCGATGACTGATGGGAATTCATGTTTGATCCGATGGGTGACGAGTATTCGGATAATCAAATTCTTAACCCTTTAGCCCCGCTTATCCTATCCTTCCACTTAAAGTGATCCGACGGTTGTGAATATTCTCGAAGAGGATCAACGATCAAGGATGGTTGCGGAACCACAACTTGAGAGTGATTTAACTCGTCACCAAAACTCCGCAATTTGAAGTTATGCACCATTGGTGATTCAACCACAATCTTCGATCTTCGAGGCTATAAGATCTGATGGTCCTGACTAATTGCGAGATTGGAACTAGCGTGATATTTAATTCTCCTTTCGATCTCTGAAATCTATCCCTGTCGTTGATCTGGTGATTGTGCATCCGACGGTCACAGCTCAATCTGACTTAATTTGATTTATTGTTGGATCAACCATAGTTGTCTATATCCGTGTCTATGAGATCTAACGATCTAGACCAATTGCGGGATTGAAACTAGCGAGATGTTTGATCTACTTTAGCTCCCCGCAATTCATACATGTCGTTGATTTGGCTTGCAGATCTGACGGTCACAATCCTCTAATGATCCTCAAGCCCATGGTCACTCATATGACCAACGTTCATTATATGAGATGATCAACACCATCAATTTCTTGACTAGATGTCTATTAAGGCTTCTCACCCTGAGCTTACTCTTTTCCTTCTAAGCTTTGATCTCTGCATACTGTTCGCTCCTCCTCATGAGCTTACATTTTTTATTTCGAGATTTGATCTTTGCTTATTGTTCACTCCTTCTCTTGAGCTTATGATTTTCTTGTTTTCCATTGTCACTAATTTTCTTGCCATCAATGAAAAGCACACTCTTCATGTAAAATATGCCAACAATCTCCCCCTTTGGCATTTATGGAAACCCTGAAAGGCTGCTTAGATCTCCAACTGTAGCATCCATACCACTCATTTTCTCCCCCTTTGACATCAATTTCAAAGAAAACATGCTCCCCCTGAGCTGTTGCAGTACTTTTTAGAGGTATCAAATATTCAACCAACACATGCTCCCCTTGACAGGATGTATTCTCTTAGGTGAGAGAAGGGATGACACCCAGCTTCTGACAGAGATATTCAAATGGTGTCTTGGCTAGGGGTTTAGTAAAGATGTATACAATTTGTTATGTGGAAGGAATATAATTCAGTTGAACAACTCTGTTTGTAACCTTTTCTTTGAGAAAATGATACTTTATTGGTATATGCTTAGTCTTTAAATGGAGAACAGGATTCTTCGAGACACTAATGACATTGGTTTTATCACAGTGAAGTGGAATGGGATCAGTATAAGTTACCTTCACATCTGCAAGAGTTTTTATCATCGATAAGATCTGAGTGCAACAAGTAACAACAACAATGTACACTGCCTCTGTAGTTGATAATGAGATATACCCCTGCTTCTTACTAAGCCATGCTTCTAATGAATCACCTAAGAAGAATGCACCTCCACTGGTTCTTTTTCTCTCATCCAAATTTTTTCCCAATCAACATATGAATATGCAGTTGATTGAAAATTCTGATTTATAGGATACCAAAGACCATAAGTCATTGTACCCTTCAAATATTTGAATATCCTTTTGGCAGATGCTAAATGACTTTGTTTAGAAGTAGAATAATAACGACCTACCATTCCAACAACTTGCATTATATCAGGACATGATGTTGTGATGTACATAATACTACCTATCATTGATCGTTATGTTCTTTGATCAACATCAGGTGAAATATCATCTTTACTGAGCTTTCAACCAACCACCATAGGTGTGCTCAGAGGTGTAGAATCTTCCATCTCAAACCTCTTTAACATCTCCTTCAAATACTTTTCTTGAGAGATAAATATCCCTGTAGAACTCTAGTTGATTCGTAAACCAAGAAAATATTACAGTTCTCCTATCATGGACATCTCAAACTCAGTCTGCATTGAATTAGAAAACCATTGAACTAAAGGATCATTATTGCATACAAAAATGATGTCATCTACATAAACCAAAACAACTAATAAATCATCACCTTCAGACTTAATATATAGATTACTGTCAACAGAACCTTTCTTGAACCCTTTGTCTTGTAGAAATTTGTCCAGACTATAATACTAGGATCGTGGTGCCTGTTTCAGTCCATATAATGCCTTTTTCAACTTACAGACATAGTCAGGATTATCTGTCAGTGAAAATACTTTAGGTTTCTTCATGTATATTTCTTCTTCTAGGTCTCCATTAAGAAAATCTGACTTAACATCCATCTGATATACTTTAAATTTCTTATGACATGCATAGGTAAGAAACATTCTGATGGGTTCCAATCTTTCCATAGGTGAAAAGTTTTCATCAAAATATTTTCCTTCAACTTGTGCATATCCCTTACAGACCAATCTGGCTTTATTCTTAACAATTTTTCCTTGTTCATTCATTTTATTCTTAAACACCCATTTGGAGCCAATTACATTCTTATCTGGATGTCTAGGAACAAGCTCCCAAGTATTGTTATTCTCAATCTGATCCAGTTCCTCATTCATTGATTTTAACCAATTTACATCTTTACTGGATTCATTAAAGTTCTTGGGTTCCACCATGTATATGAAGGCTATATGTTATTTCTTGGTGTCTTTGATTATCCTTCTCCTAGTTTGTACACCTTTGTCTTTCTCACCAATTATCTAACTTGCAGAATGATTCTTTTGAGCAACTATAGGGGAAGGATTTGATGTTTTCTATTGATTTGAGTCTACATGAGTGTTTGTATCTTCATCCGACTCAGATTCTTCTTTTTCTGATTCTTGGACTTGTTCATCTTCAACTTCACTATATCCTTTGTTGTTGATTCAACACTCCTTACATCTCGTATCGAGATCTCTTCATCAACTTTTATGTCAATGCAATCAACCAATTTATATAGCCTTTTATTATAGCATTTGTATCCTTTACTATTTGTATAGTACCCTAATGAGATACCTTCATCATCCCTGTCATCATATTTGCCAAGATTTTCATCATTATTCTTGATATAACACTTACTCCCAAAAACTTTAAAATGCTTGATTGAAGCAGGTCTTCCAAACCATAGTTCATAAGGAGTCTTATCACTTTGTGGCCTAATATGAGCTTTGTTAAGAATATTTACTACTGTATGAATTTCTTCTACCCAATATGTCTAAGGAATATTCCTTTCATTCATCATTGATCTTGCCATTTGCTGAATTGATCTATTCTGTCTCTCAACTACTCCATTTTGTTGTGGAGTCCCTGGAATAGTATACTCTCTTTTGATCCCATGTTTATAAAGAAAATCTTTGAAGTCCCTTGAACTAAACTCTCCTCCTCTATCAGACCTTATTGCCTTCAGTATTTTTTCTGTTTGATTCTCATTCAGAGACTTAAACACTTTGAAATTTTCAAATGCTTCAGATTTTTCTTTCAGAAAGGCAACCCATGTAAGTCTAGAATAATCATCAATAATCAACATGAAGTAATTTTCTTTTATTTTTCCTTCCTTCCTTGATGGTCCACATAAATCCATATGTACTAACTGAAGCGGTTTCTCTGTTGATGCAAATTTCTTAGATTTAAACTATGTTCGGGTAAGCTTTCCTATTTGGCAAGGTTTACATACAAAATCATATGGATTTGATATCTTTGGAAGATATTTTACTACCCTACTATTTCTATGTTTGACTAGATGATCAAAATTTAGGTGTCCAAGTCTCCTATGCCATAACCAACTTTCATCATACTTGCTTAAGTGACATTCTTCATTTTCTTCTTTCAAAACATAGGCATTGTTTTTTGTCCTTATGCCTTTAGCCACCACTTGTCCTGAGTTTATAGACTTTATATTACAATCTTTGGAAGTAAACACCACTTCACATCCTCTGTCACACATTTGAATTACACTAAACAAATTATGTTTCAGCCCATCTACAAGCAGAACATACTGGGCTTTTCCTTTTCCATTACTCAAACTCACCATCTCTTTACCCTTGATTTTACCTGGTTCATCATTTCCAAAGGTCACATTTCCTGTTTTTCTTTTGCTTATAGACATAAACTTATCCTTGTCTCCAGTCATGTGCTTGGAACATCCATTGTCTATATACTAGGGGTTCTTTTGTTTTTGAGCTGAAAGTACTCGACCACATTTTTCACTATATTTCTTTTTCCATGCGTTGGCATTTCTAGCTAAGGGTTTTATCCTTGGATCTTCTTTGTAATTCTTCAAATGGCATTTTGCAGCTTTGTGGCCGAAGTTATGACAATTATAGCATTTGAGATCATTGTTCAATAGGTGAAAGTGATTGGTGCAACTTTATCTACTCATTGGATATTTAGTTCTATGTTGCAAAGATTGTTTATTTATTGATCTCCTTGGTTGCATGTCTCTAAACTTAATTTGACAATTTGCAATATTATGACCAAAATTAGAGCAGTAAAAACAATAACCATGGAAGAAATTTTGGTAACTGAAGGATGGCCTTCTTCTTGACATTTGTAGCTCCATCTTCTAATATCTTTGTTTCTTATTAGGGATCATCTTGTCTTTATTAGCTTTTGGTGGTAGAGTACTCACATGGTCTGATTGTCTGCTGACTCGAAGCTTGATCATCTTTATTGTCTCTTCGCTTTCTGTCTATTTGTTTCTTGAACCACTTACATATCCTAAACCAGTCTTTAACAAGGGATATATTTGTTTGCTCAGAATGTCGTTTAGTTCTACCAAGGCTTTAATGCTTGGAATATTTTGGAGATACAATGCTTTAAACTTCTCCATCTCTTTTCTGGTTTTTACTATCTCTTCTTCCAAGGCTTCACATCTTGCCTTATTATATGATAACTATTGTTTCAGAGTGTCCTCTATTTTCTTTTCCTCTTCTAACTCCACTTTTAGTAGGGAAAAGTCTTCATCAAGTTTTTTACCATTCTTTTCAAATTGCATCAACAATTGTTTTTGTTTTCTCTTCTTAAGTCTAAGTCCGCCAATCTCTTCTAAAGCACTGATTAGTTCACCTTCCATATCAACCAAAAATTCTTCATCATTAACATCACTTCCTGTTATTTTATTCTCATAATCCTCTTTGGCCATAAGAACAAAGTCATTAACCTTATCTTCACAGGAAGAGTCACTATCTGTGTGTTCTAAAGAGTCATCATTGTTTACACATAAACTTTTCTTTTTACCAAATCTCTTGGATTTGTACTTCTCTTCACCTTCAGAGTTTTGTTCCTTCTTCTTGTGTGGACACTTAGATTCAAAGTGACCTATCTTTCCATAGTTAAAACATTTGAAGGGAATCATGCCTTGGTATTTTCTTGATCCTTTCTTTAGTCTTCTCACAAATTTTTCTTCAATTTCATTTGGGTTAGAATTCTCATTCTTATCTGCTTTAAATGATGGTTCTCTAGAGGTGGGTTTGTCCTTACTAATCCTCATTTCATAAGTAGTTAGAGTTCCTAGAATTTGATCAATAAACAAAGTCTTAAGATCATTTAGTTCTTCTATTGCAGAAACTTTTGGATTAAATCTATTTGGTAGAGATCTTAAAATCTTCGGAACTAAAAAAATGTCTTCAATCTTCTCACCAAAACACTTCATGGCATTCACAAGCTCCTCAAATCTTAAGAAAAATTTATTAATTGTTCCATCCTCATTAATTTTTAGTTTTTCAAACTGTAATTTGTAGGTTTGGAGCTTGGCATCCTTTACCTTCTCATTACCTTCATAACTGCTAATGAGTTTGTCCCACATTTCTTTGGCAGATTATAAGTGCATAACTTTTAAAAATTCTTCTTCTACAAGCCCACTCAGAATATCATTCATAGCCTTAGCATTGAAGCTAAATTCTATCTTGTCATCCTTATTAGCTAGTACAAGTGGTTTTGCATAACCAATCTCTACCACATCCCAGGCATCTGCACCTAAAGCCATTATGTAGGTTCTCATCCTAACTTTCCAGAAGGCAAAGTTTGTTCCACTGAATAGGGGGGATTTGTTGTTTGAAGTTCCTTCATGACTTGTCATGTTTAATCTTACTGATCTACCTTTAATTAAAAGGAACCCGCTCTGATACCAATTGTTGGAAATACTAAGACAACTGAGAGGGGGGGTGAATCAGTTGTTACTGTGCTTAAACAATTTTATTCCTATTAAAATTTTATTAACCCTTCAAGTGATCATCAAGATTATGAAATTCATGAACAACATAAATAATAAAAATCAATCACACACATGATATACAAATAAACAGATATTCATGAGGAAACCCATAAAGGGAGAAAACCTCTTCTTCTTGGAATGATAGGCAATCTTTTAAGTTTTGTACATCATATTTCTTTGAGCACCAACTCAAAATGAGGCTACAACCTCTTCGTTAGCAAGCTACAACTTTTTGAGCACACCAAATCTTTGGTTTCTCTAGCACCCACTAGAAGGAAGCACCAACTCCCTGAGTGTTCCAGCACCAACTGGATGGAAGCACCAACTTCCAGTCACATAGGCACCAACCTGTATAATAGAGAATAATGGTTTTCCCTTGCACCACCCTACCACCCTAGTTTTTCTAGATGCAACCAGATGGAAGCTACAAATCCCTGTGTTCAAGCACCCACTTGAAAATCTGAGGACAACAGTCCTCCCTAGCACCACCCTACCACCTTGTTTTCTAAAACTTTGCTTCAATAATAATTTACAATAATACATACATTTCAACATTTACCAGTTCTTATCTATTCTACAATTCTGATTTGGTTCTATCTATTCACGCTTGGCTCCACTTGTTGTTTCTTTCCATCTGCTCTTCCTCTGTTCTTCTCATACTCTTAGGTTCTCGTACAGTATGTTGTTTTCACCATTTCTACTCTGTCCATCTTGTGTTCTTCATCTCTACATCTCTCACACTCTGTTAATGCTCTCTACTTGATTACATACAATTCAACTTGTTTTACCGAGAAACAACAACCTTCCTCTGTCTTGGCATATTTATTTTATTCATTCTCTCATCATCCGTTACACTCTACATCTCCAACGCTCAATGTCAAGAATCTCAGAACGCTCAAGAGCCATGATTCCAACACTCAGGAACAATGATTCAACCACTCAAGAACAATGATTTAATTAGTGTAACTGAATCGTAATTGATCAAGAAATGATGAGATGAAAAAACAACCCTTCGATCATATTCAATTTGATCTACATTGTAGGATTATAGTTTGAGGTGGAGCTTGGAAGCATTAGCTCCTTCCCCTATATTCTACTGATGTGACCATGGGAGATGCTATCATGTGACCATGTGATTGCAGGTGTGGCCAAAGGCAATTTGAGGGAAAACCACTTTTCTCCCCGCAATTCACTATGAGCCTCCATGCATCCTTTCTCCAAAACCATGGTTTCGATTGAGGCCCGCTCACGAAAAAATTAAGACATGAGCATGTGTTGGCATTGCAATGCGACGGGACTGTCAATCTCATGATCTTGATGGTTCTCCTGAACTGACGATTCATATCTTTCCACTCAAGTCTACAAATTAGATCTACCCTTCCTAAATCAACGACTAAGATTTACTTCATGATCCGAGCTCCCAGAGTTTCAAATATCAGACATCACTTTTCAAATATGCCAAACTTTCAGAGTTGAAAATCCATTGATGCGTGTCCCTCTCAGATCAATGATCCTCGTTCACTTCGAGAATTTGACCTTTCAACCAGATCAGACGGTTTATTTCACGAAAACAAATCAATGGTCAGATTTGATCCTTATGTACTCATTCTTTCATTGTTCAATCCGATGGCTAGGACTTAATCAAACATTGATATGGATGGTTGTCGGAACTTCACCCTTCGGAGCTTCGGGATTTCAACTTTTCAAATTTACACTATCCTTCCACTGTACTATGATCAACGATTGAGAATACACCCGAAGTGATCTTTCAGATCGGATGACTTGTGTCCTTGTTGACATGGTTTTCCACACGTCCTTGCTGACGTGGTCTGCTAACGTGGTCTGCCACACATCCTTGCTGACGTAATATGTTGATGTAGATCTCCCTGATCTAATGGTCATCGTATGTTCTCCAGATCCGATGGTCCTTATTCATTTCAGATTTCTGACTCTCCAGGCTTTAGGTTTTTCAAATCTCAAACTGAAAAATCTGAAGTGAGATTTTTACGGAGCTTAACCTCCTCACATATTTATACCCAAACTAAATGTTGTTCGTCGATCATGATCTTGGATCGATGGCTCGATCTATCTGCAATGAGACTCTTCTAGCTTATCCTGTCCTTCCACTTAGAATGATGCAACGGTTGACGAAAATTCACATAAATAAGATCACAGATGTTTTACCTCACTTATCCTATCCTTCCACTTTAAAATGATCCAATGAATGACGAGAATTCAGGTTTGATCTGACGACTGATGGGAATTTGGGTTTGATCCGACGACTAATGGTTATTCGGATAATAAAATTCTCAACCCTTTAGCCCCGCTTATCCTATCCTTCCACTTAAAGTGATCCAATGGTTGTGAAGATTCCTGAAGAGAATCAACAATCAAGGATGGTTGCGGAACCACAACTTGCGATTTATTTAACTCATCACCAAAAATCTGCAATTTGAAGTTGTGCGACATTGGTGAGTCAACCATAATCTTTGATCTTCGAGGCTATAAGATCTTACGGTCCTGACTAATTACGGTATTGGAACTAGCGCGATATTTAATTCCCTTCCGATCTCCACAATCTATCCATGTCGTTGATCTGGTGATTGCGCATCCAACAGTCACAACTCAATCCAACTTTATCTGATTGCTTGTTGGATCAACCACAGTTATCGATATATGATTCTATGAGATCTGAAGATATAGACCAATTGTGGGATTGGAACTAGAGAGATGTTTAATTCTTATTTCGCTCCCCGCAATTTATCCCTTCTGTTGATCTAGCTTGCAGATCTGACAGTCACAATCTTCGAATGATCCTCAAGCCCATAGTTACTCATATGACTGACGCCCGTTATATGAGACGATCACCACTGTAAATTTGTTGATTAGACAATTGTTGAGGTTTCTCACCTTGAGCTTACGCTTTTCCTTCCAAGATTTGATCTCTACATACTGTTCGCTCCTCCTCCTAAGCTTACATTTTTTATTCTGATCTTTGATATCTGCTTATCGTTCACTCCTCCTGAGCTTATTATTTTCCTATTTTCCATCGTCATTGTTGTCCTTTCCATCAATGACAAGCACACTCTTCCTGTAAAATATGCCAACATCTTACAATACACGTGGAATTAAAAATGCATAATATGTAGCCTCTAAATATGTTACAACATGTTACAACATTGTTTTGCAACAATTATTATAGCATATGTTGCAACAATT
>ML803223.1:356186-367160 GCA_009831015.1 Picea engelmannii | reverse complement strand
ATAATAATAATAATAATAATCTATTTTTAAGGTCACGACCAAGCCAGAAACCAAATTGGTGTATGAGACCCTTTGCTTGTGGGACAAGGAACCCCTCCACCCAACGATTTGATTGGTAAAGTCTATGAGAGGTATACATACCCTACCCCCCTATGGATTTGAACTTGTGACCTCTTAAGAGGAAACACATGTTCTTAACCATTACGCCCTCTCAGGTTGTATAAGATATATCATATATAATATATCATATATCATAAATGATATATTATATCATATATTATATATGATATGATATATCATATATAATATATGATACAATATATCATAAGTTTTCAAGTATGATATATTGTATCATATATTATATGTGTTTTAAAATTATTTATTTTTTTAAATTTTAAATATAATTTTTTATATTATATATTTTTAAACATTTTGTAATATATTTTAATTTTTTTAAATAAATTATGTATTTGGTTTTATATAATAACTTAATTATATATTATTATATGGGTTTATATTTTAAATAATAATATATTGTTATATAATTAATAATTTATGAGTTTATATTTATATTTTATTTCAAGTTATTGAAGGACAAAGGACACATGCATTAGTTGTTTAAGTACAATGACTTTTTTTTTAAAACCTCACATCTATTTATAGTCACATCCTTTCCTTTTAGTCACATCAATAGAAGTTTTTTTATTAATTTTATTTCTAGAGAACTTTTCAATTTAACTCAACTATGGTTGCATGGATTGTAGTGCAAAAGGTGAGTTGCAAATATACCCCCCCCACAAAATGACAAACTCATAATATTTTATAATATCTCTTAGGAGGCCCTTTTTAGACCTCAAAATTCTCCTAATGACACTGTTGCAACAACTATTATAGCACAACATAAACATTCTACAACAATAAGAATTTGTCACTTATTCCTTCCCATGATTTATTAGCTTAAACTTGAAATATTTTTGGGTTGATATGGATTGCTTGAGGCCAAATATGCTCTTGCATCAGACATACTTGGTAAGAAAAACACGAGCCCCAACTCATGTGGATGCAAATGTATATCCAACAGAGGATGAATATCCTTGTAGCCACTCTAAATCATTTTCATAAACCCACGATGCATCTTCAGAATTTGTGTTTCTCCAATTGACTAAATATTCAAAATACTCTTTATTTTGAGCCTTCTTGCGAACCATCTTCGCCAAAACTTGTTCCAATTATTTGGTTGGTTTAACAAGTAGTTGTTTCTTCCATTTGGTCATAGTATATTCTTCATCATTCTTGTCTCCCTCATGAAACTCACACAAGTTAGCCACATTGAATATTGGAGAAATGTCAAAATATTCCAGTAATTCTAACTTGTATGCATTATCAAAAATCTCTCTCAAAATTATACATGGCCCAATTTTCTTGTAGTTAATCTTACTATACGTACCTCTGGAAAATATTTCCTTCCTCAAGTGCACCATTACCATCTCTCCTTCTTCAAAATATTTTTTTCTTCTTCGCGTATATTGTTGGATTACTAAGAGGAGGGGTGAATCAGTAATAGAGCAATATAATCCTTTTTAACCATAAAATGCAAGTGTTATATCAATGTATCACTATCATCCAATAGTTGCAGAGTAAATAAACAATAAAAAAATGAACAATCATACACATACACAACAAACCGATGTTTTTATGTGGAAACCCAAAGCGGGAGAAAACCACATAATGTTTTTTTCTTATATGTCTTTAAGAATTACATTCATTGGAAGAACCAACTTCCTTTTTTTCTAGCTGCAATTGGAAGGAGGATCCAACACCCTAGTTTCTCAGGCTACAAACTGAGGGAATATATTTTAGGACCCAGAAATGTCCCTTTATATCTTTTGCTCATTCAACCTTATCATTTCTATGCTAAATACCTACTATAATGTTTTCTAAGACCCTTTTTCCCAAGGTATGAATAATTGATCTTGCTTTTATATTCTTATTTACTTAACATGTTTGATTGGTAGCGTTTCTCATATTTTACCCATGAATGTTCAGCTAATGATCAAAATGTGTAGAACAACCAAGTCTTGAAGAAAGATCGTTGTTGTTACACCAGCTACTATAGCTGTGCGCTAGTTCTGCATGTTGTTACACGACTACAACAACTGCGCACCTTTCCTGGAAGCTATTACACTTGCTGCAAAAGATGCCCACCGATCCTGGAAGCTGTTACACCTACTGTAAAAGATGCCCACCGATCCTGGAAGCTGGTATATCGTTCAAATATGAATCCTGAAGATCGATCCTCAAGGTTGTTACACATTTTGGCTCACGCTGGTGATCAAGATTCTTTTTCCAAATTTTGTGAAGATGACAGATCTTTTGTATCATATGAACAACTTGAGAATCTCGGATTCTCAAGGCTATTCTAATTCCATTTTAACTGAATGACTCTATCTTTAAATAGTAGATCTTTTGTAATCATCGGTACCGAAGATTAGTTGTGGATCAGAGAGTGAAGTGAAGTATATTGTATCTGAACATTTTTGTGAGTTAATAAAGAATTGAATTGAGTTTCTTTAACCTACTGTAGTCTTTTTCGAATGGATTCAGTGAGAAGGAAAGGGCCCACCTTCCTTATAGACTCCCCTCTGTTTTGAGTTTTAGATTAAATGCTTTGATTTGGATGCTTTATCTGTTTAACATTTCTAGAATACATTTGTTGTTATAGATCAGTTCCTTTCTGTTAATGCGCATCAATGTGTCTCATGAGAGTTAGAATCAATTGTTGAATAATGCTAGAGAATTTCTTTCCCTTTTCTGCATTAGATTAAATCTCTATTTTCAAACAAAAGAAAACAAAAGTGTGAATTCCTTTCTGCAATTAAGTAGACTTCCTTTCGACAATTAGCACAAAATTTCCTTCAGCAAGAGTAAAATAGAAAATTAGAATAGATTAGATAATCCAGGATTCTTATACACTCATCAAATTAGATTTCAATTATGCAAGTGTGATTTCAATTCTGCAACAGTAGATTAGAACTCCAGTTGTGTTAGCAACTTGTGTTAGTGTTCAACTTTTTCAACTCTGTTTCTTTCAGTACTGCAACTTGTTTGTTTTCATAATCTAGCATAGACTGTGCACAATTATATTACAATAACAAAACTTCCTTGGGTTTGACAATTCATATTGAACACCTTAATTATCTATTTATTTAGACAATTAAAGTGCCCAACATTTTGGCGTCGTTGTCGGGGATCGAACCCGGGTCACCCGCGTGACAGGCGAGAATACTTACCAAAATTTTGGGCATTTTGGTGGAGGTGAATAGAAAAAAAAGGATTTTACTATTAGGTTGGTGTAGATTTTTGTTCCCCTCAACTAATCTGATTGGCTCTTGGTTTAACGAATTTAGGACAATCGACAGGTAAGCATTAAAGATTTCTTTCATATATACATCGCTTCAACACGTAGGATTAGTAACGTACCTCATAACTTACCACACGAACTGATCTGTCAGAGTAACTGCACTATCCAACCTCCATTTGATATGCGTGTAATAGTTGTAATGATGAGAGTTGGCTCTGGAACGTGAGAAATGATGATATGGTAGGTGGAGAATAGGTGGAGTCCTTTATGTGGTTGACCAACCAGAAATCTATGGATGTGGAGTCAAGTAATGATGAATCGGCCTTTTCTGATAGAGAGAGTGGAAAATATAGCAGCAGAAGTGACAAAACAACAGTGTTTCAGCATGGAAAAGTGGAAAAAATGAGAAAAATGGGTGAAGCGATATGAAAAATAGCGAAAAGGAATAACAACGGTAGGTGTATCAACATGTATTTTTGGACGGATCGGTGGCCTTAGGTGTAGCAGCCTATAAATCAGCCAAATTATCAGGAAAATGGTGGAACAACATGTAAAGTGAAACGGAAAAATAGTCGAGAAAATGGTGTAACAACATGTAAATCGACCAATTTGTCAGAAAAGAGTGTAACGACATGTAAAGTGACCATGGTGTAACAGCATAGAAAGAGGTGTAACAACATGTAACCCGACCGAACAAATAATCCCTTAGTTTTTAGAAAGTTTTTCAAACTTCAAAAACCAACCCTTTGGATCCTTTCGCTGTAATCTACCGTGTTGTTCATCGATCTATCTGCACACAAGTAACTGCCTGATACCCTTTGGCTGAATTTATTAGAAAAACATAAAAAATTTAAGCAAAAGAAGAAAAATTTAGATTTGCAGAGTTTATTTATATATAAGGTTTTATTGAAAAGCAAAAATTTCAAAGGTTCAGAAAGGGAAGGAGCAAGCTCCTTTCCCTTTAAAAAGTGATAATTTGTATCAGCTGTACATCTGAATTTAAATTCATCTTTGGAAAGTGGAAACTGATATAGGAGCAAGCGATGACCATTTTCAAGTAACTATGTATTGGATCCATCAATAGTGATTAACCCGATTGTCCCATTTGGAAAAATAGTGTCTACCTCGTAAGGTCCTAGCCATCTTGTATGCATCTTACCCTGAAATTCTTTAAAGCATGAATCATACAACAGAGCCCAATCTCCCTTTTTGAATAACTTCTTTTTGATGACTCAGTCGTGCTACTTGGTTCTTTGTTGTTGAATCACTGTGGTTTGATGAATAGCGTCCAGACACTTCTCATCTAGCTCATTTAGCTATTGCAGTCTGGCCTTCTGTGGTACAATCAAGTCTAGATTGACTGTTGATGTGGTTCTTAGGGTTTTGATCTCGAACTCAATGGGAAAAACAAGGCTCTTACCATATACCAGTTCATAAGGAGAAAAACCAGTTGTGTTCCTCCAAGTGGTTTGATAAGCCCATAGAGCTTCATGCAATCTATCAGACTAATCCCTATGATGTTCCCTCACTGTTTTAGTAAGAGTAGATTCTATTACTTTGTTTGTACTTTCCATTTTCTCATTACCTTGGGGATGATATGGAGAAGTTGTTCTATGCAAAACATGATATTTATTGAGTAGGGATTCAAACTTATGTGATGTGAAACATGGTCCCCTATCAGTTACTAATTCTCTGGGAAATCCAAACCTAACAAAGATATCTTCAAACAAAAATGCTAAGACAACTTCTTCTGAGGCCCTAATGAGTGCTTCTACCTCAACCCACTTGGTCATGTAATCTGTGTAGACCAATATATAGACTTTCTGATTAGAAGGTGGGTTAATGGGCCTTAAAAAATCAATAGCCCATCTCTCAAAAGGATCTAACACTACTTGAGGTTGGAGAGGCATCTCATCCTGATGATTTGGTTGACCCATGCATTGGCAATTATCACAGGCTTGGACATATTTCCTTGCATCTTGAAATATTGTGGGCCAGAAATAACCCATGCTCAAAATTTTATGCCTAGTCCTTTTATCAACAAAATGACCCCCACAAGGGCCATCATGGAAAGATTTAAGCCGATCATAAAATTCATCATCTCTCACACATATTCTGATTTCTTGATCCATGCCTGTGTAGAAAAGGTACCCCCCTATCCAACTATACCGAGCACTCTTCTGAATTATCTTCCTTCTTTCTCAAGGAGATAGATGTGGAGGTACCTTCCCTACAACCAAATAATTAGCAATGTCTACATACCAAGGTGAGTGAGCAGATACTACAAACAAATGTTCATCTGGAAAGGTATCATCTACAGGTGAACTATCATCATTTATATTCAATCTCGAGAGAAAATTAAAAACCACATTTTCTTTTCCTGGTCTATCTACTATAGTGATGTCAAATTATTGTAGTAATAGCAACCATCTTGTTACTCGGGTGTTAGTAATAGGTTTATTCATCAAATATTTAATTGTTGAATGATCAATATGAATAAAAGTAGAATAACCAGTGAGATAATGCTTGAATTTATTGATCGCATAAACTACTGCCAAGAATTCTCTTTCTATAACTGTATAATTTAACTTAGCAGGAGCCAAGTTCTTAATGATATAGTAAATAGCATAGGGATATTTGTCCTCCTGTTGCCAAAGCATTACACCAATTGAAGTATCAGAGGCATCTAAATAAATATGAAATGGAAAAGCCCAATTGGGCCCTCTCAAAATGGGAGTTGTGGACAATTTTGTTTTTCAAATCTGCAAAAGACAATTCACACTTGTTCGTCCAACTAAAGTCAACATCTTTTGTTAATAGAAAAAATAAAGGAGAGGCAAGTTTGGATTTTTTTTTAATGAATCTCCTGTAATATCCAGCATGCCCTAAAAAGATTTTTACCTCCTTCTGATTTGATGGAGTTTGAATGTCCAAAATTACCTGGATTTTGGCTGGGTCTACTTGAATTCTTGCATAAGAAATGAAGTGTCCCAGCACCACACCTTCGCTCATCATCATATGACACTTTTATGTACTAAGAGACAGATGAGTCTGTGTGCATATTTTGAGTACTCTTTCTATATTATCTAAAGCTTCATCAAAATCAGTACCATAAGGTGTAAAGTCGTCCATGAATATTTCCATACAATCATTCACCATATCAGAGGAAATACCAATTACAACTCTCTGGAAAGTGGTTGGTGCATTACACAAGACAAATGGGAGAACCTTGTAGGAAGATGTATCCCAAGGGATGGTAAAGGTGGTATTATCTTGGTCCTGTGGGGCAATGGTTATTTGGTTATAGCCAATAAATCCATCTAGGAAAGAAAAAAACTTTTTCCCATATAGGTTCTCTAGAACCTGATCAATGAATGGCAGAGGGAAATGATCCTTCTGCGTGGCCTTATTCAGGGTTCTATAGTCCACACACACTCTCCATTTACCATTCCTTTTAGGCACAATAACCAATGGTGAAACCCACTCGCTGTCTAATATAGGGTAGATGAATCCTGCATTAAGAAGTTTCTGGAGTTCTTCTTTAACAATCTCTCTAAGATTAGGGTTCATTCTCCTTTGGGGTTGGAAAATGGGTCAGAATTATTCCTTAATGTATATATGGTGGGTGCATAGTTCAGAGGAAATTCCTTTCATATCCATGTAATCCTAGCTAAATGCCTCTTTATGTTCAATCAATAACTTCATCAAATGTTTAGTTTCAGCAGAAGATAAATCAAGATTTATGTTAAGGGTTTTTCCAGGTTCGATTTCTACAACGATGCTCTTAGAACTGACTTTAGGAAATAATTCAGTTGTTTCAGTGTCTATTGTTATAGCTGAATTAACTTGATTTACAACAGTTTTATAGAACATCTGTGCGCTGGCTCCTTCCTGGGCAGTAGGGTCAAAGATTCTACTCAATCGGTGATACATGTTTGGTGTAACAACAGAGGGGTCATTGATAAAGCTATTGATTATCTCATCCTCTATCTCGTCTGTGAAACTTGGGGCTTTACCTATGGTTAGCACAGGAAGAGCGCTTTCATCCTCAATGTCTATCCATAAAGAATTTTCGGGTTCCACACTGGGTGTAGCATGAGGATAAAGGGTAAGTTTATTGGTATCATAACCATCAGATATGGTCATTGAACCACATCTACAACCAATGAAAACATTGGTTGTAGCTAAATATAGTCTTCCTAGAATTAGAGGGTGCCCCCCCAAATGGGTTTTAGGTTGCAATACGACAAAATTAGCAAGATACTCCCATGAATCAACTGAAATAGCTAAATCATCGATTACTCCTTCTGGTTTGATAGTAGAACGATCAGCTAATTATAAAGAAGTAGGAGTAGTTTGGACTTGCGTTCTGAGTTGCAACAATTGTGTTGTTTCTATTGGCATAATATTAATTGCTGCCCCTAAATCAACTAACACATCGGGAATAAATTTCTATCCGATTTTGACAGTGACTGTAGGGTTTTGCCTAACATAAGTTCAGACAATTCTCCCACTACGTGTACTATGAGGGGGTCCCTAGGTTTCCTTCCAAGATTTTTTATATAGAGGTCTCTCACAGTCTTCACATAAATAGGGACATCTCTAATCGCTTGCAATAGTGTAATGTTAACATACATATTTTTCAATTCTCCTAAGAGATTGAAGGATGGTAATTCCACAGTTTTGGTAATTTCTAATCTTTCAGGGAATGGAGGGTCTACTAATTCTATGATAGGTTCGTCAATTTCCTCTGTATCAGTAGATGGTTTGTCCCTCGATTCCTTGTCTGATTCTGAAGATGGAGCATATTCAATTATTGGCTTGACTATTCTCCCTGATATCAATTTTATCTCATTACAAGGCATAGGGGTAATAAATAGAGCTGACCCATTTTGTATATCAATATTTTGAATGGCCTTATTATTTGGATTTGGGTTAGGTTGAAAATGCATATGAGGTCGTAAGGGAGGATTGTTCTATGGGGCATTGGGAGGTAACTGCAGCTATTGCTGTTGGTACTGGGGTTGGAACTGTTGTTGATAGGGGTTCTGTTGGTGATGATTTTAATAAGTAAGTTGTTGTTGAGGGTTTCTCCAATATGGGTTCCATTGCCCAGGATGATTCTCTTGCTGGTGCATATGTACCCATGCATTGGGATCCTGATAAGGAGGTGGCATATGATTTGGAGGTGGGGCATTCATATGACAATATTGAAGTGGATTGTTCACATTATTCCAATAATTAAGTGTTGCAGGAGAGAATTGAGGGTTTATACCTTGACCTCGTGGCTTCGATTGTCTCATCTATGTTATTAGATAGGTAGCCTCCACTTCCTCATTAGTCGCCTTCATTGATGATTTTACACCTGGTAGGGAGGGACATTTTTCAGTGGCATGATCTAATTCACAAATAAGACATACCTGGACACTGTTCAGTGGGCACTCCCTTGGTGGATGTTTGTCTCTGCATTTCAGACAGAAAATGGCCAATGCCCGATATGATTCTTCTTGTTTCTGTTTGATCTGCAGAGTATCAATTTGTAAAGAAAAAGAGTTAATCATTTATGTTTTGGAATCTTCTAATAGATTACCTATTTCTTCTCTTGTTGCTCCTTCATTGGTTGATTTTTGTACCCTTGAAAAATTGGCATCCCTGGTAGCTGGCTTATTCCTTGTAGATCCTCGAGAGCATCTCTTACAAAGATTTACAATATTTTCATAGGATTCCTTAGATATATCTCCCTTGCCAAGCATTTTCAACATATCTAAACAATCATCTCTAACTCCTTTTCGCAAAATAGTTTTGAGAATGTCCTTACTCACATCTGGATGTCCAGACATTTTTAGATTATACTAGAGTCGCTCCACAAAATCTTCAAGGGTCTCATCCTCCTTCTGAGACATCCTAAACAACTCCTCTCTTTGTTCCCTCGTTCGACAATAGTCTTGGTATTTTTTCAAGAAAAGCTGCCTCATTTGTCCCCATGTTGAAATATTCTCTCCTCCAAGGTTCATGAACCATCTTAACATGTTACCCTTAAATGTAGATGGAAACAATTTAAGCTTCTGCACAGTGGTAGTGTAGTCATAACTTCTACACAATATATCAAATTCAAACAGAAACTCATCTGGATTCTCAGTAGATAATCCATGGAAATTTGGCAGGGCTGAGAGAGGTATGTTCTTCATAGGATCCATTCCCCGTGTGGGAATATTAGTAATAAGAAAGACCAGGGTAGAGATAGTATTTTCATCATTTACCTGTTCTTCATTGTTCACTAGATCCTCATAGTCGAGCTCTTATTCATTATCCCCTTGATTTTCCATATGTTATCTTTCTCTCCACTCAATGCGGAAAGTGTCCCACTCCTCTTTAGTGAATTTTTGTCTGTTGATATGATAAATAGCTTCTTTTGGATTTTCCCTGTTTCGAGCTACACTTTCTTGATCTTCAATATTCTCTAGTATTGCGTGTTGATTTGTTGGTGACAAATCTTCAACTTCAACCCCTAATGAAAATGATGTTTCAAAATGTAGTAGTTCTGATGTCTGAGGAATATGTCTTCTTGAAGGATTTGAAGGGTGAAAGATAGATCCTGAAGAAGAATCTGCTCTGGCTATAATCTCATCAACAAAGGTTGGCCTTCCCAATGCAGGATTCCTTCCACCACTTCCTATGGTACCTATAGGGTTAGTATTTTGGGGGATACATCCTCTTGTTCCTCGATTCATGCAGAATACCCATTCCTAAGAAAAGAAAACTAATGTGTTTACAAGAATCTATAATTATCTTCCCCGGCAACAACGCTAAAATGTTGGGCACTTTAATTGTCTAAATAAATAGATAATTAAGGTGTACAATATGAATTTTCAAACCCAAGGAAGTTTTGTTATTGTAAGATAATTGTGCACATTCTATGCTAGATTATGAAAATAAACAATAATCAAGTTGCAGTCCTGAAAGAAACAAAGTTGAAAAAGTTGAACACTAACACAAGTTGCCGACACAGCTGGAGTTCTAATCTACTATTGCAGAATTGAAATCACACTTTCATAATTGAAATCTAATTTGATGAGTGTATAAGAATCCTAGATTATCTAATCTATTCTAATTTTCTATTTTACTCTTGCAGAAGGAAATTATGTGTTAATTGTCGAAAGGAAGTCTACTTAATTGTAGAAAGGAATTCACACTTTTATTTTCTTTTGCTTGAAAACAAAGATTTAATCTAGTGCAGAAAAGGGAAAGCAATTCTCCAACAATATTCAACAATTGATTATAACTCTCATGAGACACACTAATGTGCATTATGTTGGTTGTGGAGCCTGATTATCTTCCTGATTCAGAGGTCCTTGCTTTCAGCCGTGTTTATACCCCATGAAGTATTTATACCCCAGAAGTATGTACACTCTTCCACGCAGGGGAGTGCAGAGGGGGGGTACCCCCTCTGCGGGGTCCGGGGGCAAGCGTGCCCCCAGCGGGGGTTCGGGGGCGAAGCCCCCGAAGCAAAAATTGCCTTGTAAAAGTATATTGTAATTTCATTGTAAATCTGGACCGTTCATTATAAGGTCGCAGATCTAACGGTAGAGATTATGTTAGGGTTTTTTTCCCTA
>ML803223.1:312900-332395 GCA_009831015.1 Picea engelmannii | reverse complement strand
GGGGGTACCCCCTCTGTGGGGTCTGGGGGCAAGCGTGCACCCAGCGGGGGTTCGGGGGCGAAGCCCCCGAAGAAAATTTTTCCTTGTAAAAGTATATTGTAATTTCATTGTAAATCTGGATCGTTCATTATAAGGTTGCAGATCTAACGGTAGAGATTATGTTAGGGTTTTTTTCCCTAGAAAGCAACCCTCTTTTATGAGGGAAATGTATTGCGGCTATGGATGATGGAGAATATTGTATTCTGAGAGAGGATACTATGAGAGAAAGAAGAGGAAGTTACAATGGGTTTTGATGTAGGTTGTATCCCTTCATTTGCTAGATAATAATAAAGGAAGGACCTGGCAATTTCTCTGGTGGACGTAGCCCACACTGGGTGAACCACGTAAATTTGTGTCTCTCTTGTATTGTGTGTCTTCTGTGTTTTGTTTCTGCATTTGTTTTATTTTATTGCTCCGCGGTCCTGTTTTTCTAACACATTAACAGAAAGGAACTAGTATGTAACAACAAATGTATTCTAGAAATGTTAAAGAGATAAATCATCCAAATCAAAGCAGTTAATCTAAAACTCAAAATAGGGGGGAGTCTGTGAAGAAGGTGGACCCTTTATTTCTCACTGAATCCACTCAAAAAAGACTACAATAGGTTTAAGAAACTCAATTCAATTCTTTATTAACTCACAAAAATGTCCAGATACAATATGCTTCACTTCACTCACTATTCCAGAACTAATCTTCGGTACCGATGATTACAAAATCTTTTCTATTTAAAGACAAAGTCATTCAGTTAAAATGAACTCAAAACAGCCTTGAGAATCCGAGATTCTCAAGTTGCTCATATGATACAAAAGATATGTCATCTTCATAAAAACCGGAAAAAGAATCTTGATCACCAACGTAAGTCAAAACGTGTAACAGCCTTGATGATCGATCTTCAGGATTCAGAATTGAATGATATACCAACTTCTAGGATCGGTGGGCATCTGTTGTAGCAGGTGTAACATCTTCCAGGATCGGTGGTCATTTTTTGCAGCAAGTGTAACAACTTCCAGGAAAGGTGTGCAGTTGTTGTAGTCATGTAATATCATGCATAACTGGCGCACACCTGTAGCAGATTCTATAACAACAAAGATATTTCTTCAAGACTTGGTTGTTCTACACATTTTGATCATTCGTTGAACATTCATGGGTAAAATATGAAAAACACTACCAATCAAACATGTTAAATAAATAAGAATATAAAATCAAGATCAATGATTCATACCTTGGGAAAAAGGGTCTTAGAAAACATTATAGTAGGTATTTAGCATAGAAATCATAAGGTTGAATGAGAAAAAGATATAGTGAAAAAGCGACATTTATGGGTCCTAGAAGATATTCCCTCAGTTTGTAGCCGGAGAAACTAGGGGGTTGGAGCCTCCTTCCAATTGCAGCTAGAAAAAAAGGAAGTTGGTTCTTCCAATGAATGTAATTCTTAAAGACATATAAGAAAAAAACATTCTATGGTTTTCTCTCACTTTGGGTTTCCACGTAAAAACACCGGTGTGTTGTGTATGTGTATGATATTCACCCCCCTCTTATCCCCCTGCACTCCCGGTGCAACATATACACTGGTTCTATTTGTGCAAAGAATATAACACATACCCAACAAACGTGTAATGTTCCCCAGCCTAGTTGTGGACCATTACGTGTAGAATTTTTTTTAATTTTTTTTTGCTAACTAATTTCGTGTAGCTTACCAACTACAAATTATAACCAAATTTAACTATGTCAGTTACCATTAACTAAATGCATCTACTGCATTCTAAAATAAACATGAAATGCAACTAATAAACTCAAATACGACAACATATAAATCATTTTTAAACACAGAGTGGATGCACAACAATTTAACCCATAAATATAACACATACAACATATAAAACACTTATCTTTTAATTTAGGTGTGCAAATAGCTGCTTGGGATGGGTTTTCCATCCAACTATAGACTTGTTGTTTCAAATATCAATAACAAGTCATCCCTGAGCTTGGGCTAGAAATTCACAAAAGAGGGTGGTCTTTCACTTCCTAATTACATCTTAGAAAAACCCACAACTATCCTGATTTTCCACCAGCTCTCTTCCTATCTATCTACCCAACCCAAATGTACCCCTTCACCTATCTTAGTCCATCATTTGTCCCATTCATTTATTAGGGTATCTCTGGCACAGTTAATCATGAATCTCACTACTGGGAAACTCAGGGGAACTCACTTCCAAAAAAACTACAAACAAAACAACAACAAACACTTGTTGTTATAGTGAAACTCACATAGGAGTTCACTCTTCAGGCCTTATAATATGTCTCTGCAGTATTCTGCTCCAAAATGCTCCATAATTCTCCTAGCCTCCTTGCTCTAGCTCTGGTGCTTTTTTCCCCTTCTCTATGCTTGTTGATAATGCACAACTAAATGTCTAAAAACTATTGTAATTTCCCATATGAATTTCCTCTCCTTTGGATTTCTTGCTTAACTCACACACTTCCCCAAGATGATTTTACTCAACCCCCATGCTCCCAATAACTGTGGTATGTGACTTATCACACCCACTCTCTTAAATGCATTCAATGTTTAACTTTGGGGGACACTCAATCAAAAAATATAAGTTTAATACATAATGATAATAAAATTCAGGAATGTGGGTTGAATTAATATACATGGGTAATTCCCCCTTGGAACCCTCTTAGACATAATCTTATACCCTCATCTCACTTATGGATTAATTCATCCCTCATCTTTGTCCATATCCCCCAACAAGTGGCATCACATGTTATTTATTAAAATTCAAAAATACAATTTGCATATACATCGCTTGGTCATGGCCACACATTATATCTACATTAAGTATTAATTAAAATGGGGATTATAATGGGGGTGTTACATTCCCCCTCCCCTACAATTATGTGTTGTCAATGGTGCACACTATGCCAATATACATGCACAAATTTACATCATAATACTAAGAAATAAAAATTCGACAATTTTTACAACTCTAGTAGTAGTTCCAATCATAATCTCTTGTTCCTCTCTGTCAGGCAGTTGGCTTAGGTTGATGGATAGTTGGTATGGATTGTTGGTTTTCATTAATTTCAACTATTGGAGAGTGATATTGTAGATTGATTTCAACTCTTAGTGATTGATTTCAACCCTTGGAGAAAGTCTGTTAGTGAATTCCAGTAGCACAAAGGTTTGGGTAATGGACCCAAGGTTGTTTCATGTATAATGGTATGAGTTTTAATATATTTGAAGGTAAGACTATTTTATATGGATAGTACATGTCATTTCATTTCTGTTAGTATGTGGAATGTCACATAACTCCTCACGATTAGAGAGTTATGGCCATGAGAAGTTGGAGAACCCAGGTTTGGGTAATGGACCCAAGTTTGTTTGATGGATAATGGTATGAGTTTTTATATATATGAAGGAAATATTATTCTATATTGACAACACATGTCATGCCATTTCTGGTGGTATGTGGGACGTCACATAACGCCTCATGGTTTGAGAGTTATGGCCTTACGAAGTTGAAGGACCCTCATATGTTGGCTTGAAGCCCCAAAAGGTCAAAGAAGTCAAAGAGATTGCAAAGAAGAAATTATTATTTAAATGATAAAGTAAAGTGACAAAGTCAAGAAGGATTATTTAAATAATAAAGTGAAGTGACAAAATCAAAGAAGATTATTTAAATGATAAAGTCAGGTGACAAAGTCAAGGAGGAATATTTAAATGATAAAGTAATGGGGAACTTTCTAATTATGGGAAGTGGTTAACCCTCAAAATGAGGAAAATAGGTTAAGTGACCTATAAATGGGTTAAGTGAACTAGAAATAGGTTAAGTGACCTAGAAATGGGTTAAGTGACCTAGAAATAAGTTAAGTGACCTGGAAATGGGTTAAGTGACCTAGAAGATGCTTCTAAGGAAGATATTTAGAGAGTATAAATAAGAGGAAAGGCTCTCTCATTTTAAATCACACTTCAACATATTGAATATCTATAGATGACTAAGGTAACCAAAGGATATATAATCAGAATTTCAGAGGGAAGGTAAAGAAAAGAAGGTTGGAATTCAAGGGAGCATAAATGATTTTGATGATGCTTTCTAAGGTATGTTATTTATAGGTCGTCTAAGAATTTTCGCAGTAACTTCTTTTATAGAATGCTTCAGACCTTGAAATTGATAGTCCATTGAGGAAACATATCCAAGTATCTGTGGTGAATTTTTTTTCTTGTGGGTCATTGTATTTTTGGAGTTACACTCCGCGGAAAATAAGGTTTGTGGCTAGTCCTGAAACTAGTCTAAAACAGGTTTTTCGGGTAAAAGCGTCATAACTTCTTCATAACAAATCCAAATTCAGTAAGACCAAATGTCTTCATTAGAGTAAAGTCTTTATTATTCTTTGTAACATTTTTAAATCCATTCAACAAATATTTTGTGCGGGGAACGCTCTACAAGGTCGCTCTCTAGAATAAGGAAAAATTCAACAAGGTATGTCATTTTTTCTATAACTCCTTTTTTGAGAGGTTGCAAGTAGTGACACCTGGAGGAATTGCATAAAACAAACTGCAGAACTTTGTGTACTATTTTCATATCTTTAGTCATTACAGGTATATAGTTATGATTATTTCAATTTAGGGTTGTTGACTAATCCCAAACTAGTCATGTGAGACTAAAGAAACGTTTAATGAAAATGCTAGTATCTTGTTGTAAAAGTCAAGGAAGGCTTGCAGGTATGTGATCATATACACCAGGTCTATTACAAAGTTACAAATCATATTTGGATGATGAAATTGATGAGGGCTTTTGGTTAAGGTACATGTTGGGTACATGGTTGAGACAAGTAGTTGATGAGTAGGAACATACATGAGGTGTATAGTTGATGATGTTGGTACATCTTGATGAGTCATAGTAGATGAGTAGTTGATACATGTTTGGTACATACTTGGTACATGGTTGGAGGCACTTGTTAGTAGTATTGTTGACACATGGTTTATGGATGATGTAGCATACTTGTATTGGTATATTATTAGAAGCACATATTGATCTTGGTGATGATTATGAGTTGTTGCGTTAAGGTTGGTTGATGCACATCTTTGAGAGTTGTCTTGGTGATTGATCTTGGTGAGTAGATCTGATTTGGTTGATAATATTGATGAGACAAGTTGTTGTAATAGGTTGTTTGGACAGGTTGTTGTGACCGGTTATTTGTACAGGTTTCGTGCATGGTTGATGCACTTGTTCATGGTACAAGTTTTTTATAGGTTGGTGCATGGTTGATGCACTTATTTATGGTACAAGTTGATTATAGGTTGAGGTATAGGTTGGTGCATGGTTGATGCACTTGTTTATGGTATAGGTTGATTACAGGTTGATTGGTACAGGTTTACAGTAGTATATCTCACATTGATAGTGTGACAGTGGTTCCATCATTCTACTTATACATCAGGGCAGTTGGATGGGGCAAGGAGAGGTGGTTGTAGCTGGAGAACATAGGGGTTTGTAGCCTCCTTCTAGTTGTATCCAGAGAATTGGGGAGTTGGATATTCCCTTGGGTTGTAGCCTGATAAACTAGGGGGTTGGAGCCTCCCAGTTGCAGCTGGAAAACAAAGGAAGTTGGTGCTTCCAATGAATGTAATTCTTCAAGACATATAAGAAAAATCATTATGTGGTTTTCTCCCTCTTTGGGTTTCCACGTAAAACATTGGTGCACTGTGTATGTGTATGATTGTTCATTTTCCCATTGGTTATTTACTCTACAATTATTGGATGATAATGCTACATTGATATAACACTTGGAATATATGGTTAAAAATGATTAAATTTATCTATTATTGATTCACCCCCCCCCCCCAGTAATCCAAAACTCTCAACCTGTTGACCCAAGGAATGTACCCCCTTCACTCCTCTCAATCCATCGGGTTTTACCATTATTTTATCAAGGCCCTAGTGTGAGTTGGCTAGGACTATCATATGTGGTTTTGGAATTCTAGTTTCTCAAAATGGAGTCTTGCATTCTTATATTTTGTTTTCTTCAAAATTGTCAAAAATTTGCAGTTTATCTTCCCTCATGTTTTCTTTGTGCTCGCATGTAGCATCTTCAAGGCCGCAGTAGTTCCATTGAACCTTCACCAACCCTATGCATTTTTTCCTGAGAACTTTGAATTTTCAGTCCAAGATGCATAGTAGTTCCACCCAAAAATCCCCTTCCTGTTCCACCTGGATCACAGTCCAATCAATTAGGTGGTTAGGGTCAGACATATATTTATTTTATAATGACTCATGAAATAAATTTTGGATTCTCATGGATGTAGACAATGCTAGCATGTATGCAACTAGACCTATTGTTTTTAGTATTTGAAAATGTCCACAATATCATGCTGCCAACTTTGGGAAACTTCCTAATCTCAACGAACTTCTCTTCACTTTCACTCTTAAAAATACATGTTCTCCCACTTTGAAATATCTAAAAACTTTATTCTTGTTTACATAACGTTTCTGCCTATCCTGGGAAATATTTTAATTATGTTGGATATTTTCCATTTTCTCTTCCATTTCCTTCAACAAATCTGGCCCAATAATTTCTTTGTTTGTTGGTTTAACCTAACTCACTAGTGTGTTACAATTCCTACCATACAATGCTTAAAAAATGCTCATTTTTTATGAGGCTTGATACCCATTATTGTAAGTGAATTCAAGTAAATGAATATAATCTTCCCACTTTGATGGTTATTCCGTCACATACATTCTAAACATGTCCTAAATTATTCTATTAGTCCTCTCTATTTTTCCATTTGACTCTGGGTGATATGATGTACCAAGATTTAGATTTGTCCCAAAGCTTTTGAACAAAAGTTTCCAGAAATTGGATGTGAACTTGGGATCTCTATCTAAAACTATTGCCTTATGCAGTCCATGTAACCTAGCAACTTATTTCATGTATATCTCTGCAGTATTTGTTGCCTTGTGTATTTTCTTCACTAGAATAAAACTTGTTACCTTAGTCAATTTATCCACCACCACCATGATGGAATCATGTTGCTTCATTGATATGGAAAGTTTAGTAATAAAATCAATTGTAACTACTTCTCACTTCCATTATATAATGTTAAATTATTGCAAAAGCCATGTTGGATGTCTATGCTCAATCTTCACCTTTTGACATTCTAGGCATCTGGCTATGTAATTATCCACTTCTTTCTTCATTTTGGGACAAAAATATTGGCTTCTTATAGCCACACTTTTTTTTTGATATCTTAGGTGCCCAACATATGGTACATTGTGCATTTCCATCAACACTGTATTTTTCAGTTCATTGGAATTTGACACATATATCTTTCCTTTGTACATGATAATTTCATCCTCTTTCAGCTCATAATATTTAAATTTCTGCTATAAATTTCCTTGTTGTAATGTTTCTTTTATTTTTAGATAGTGTTGATATGAATTTTGTTAATCCCTAAATTGTGACACATTACCCCTTAATTGGGGAATATTTCATTAGTATTGTTATTTTATTTATGTTGTCTTGGGTCCATTAATTGTAATTGTACCTCCTAGTCTCCTATATATACCAAGGAGACCTTTTCATTTGGAATCATCTTGTATTTTTGAATACATGTGATGTATAAGCAGGTTGCCCCCTCAAAGAGGATTATTCTTTGAATTTCTCTCCTTTTCAAGGCATGGATTACTTATTATGAGGTTTTTATTCTATTTTGATATTTGGTTCTTAACATTTGGTATGAGAGCTAGACAATCCTCGGGACTAGCTTCTTCGAATTTTCGCTACATCTTTTTTCTGGAAGGTTTTGGGATCTAGAATTTATATGGTGTATAGGAGACATATAGAGATAACTTGGTCCAAATTTAAGATCTTGGTTCATTATATTGTTGGAGATACATTATGTTCAAGTTAGGGTTTTTGACTAGTCTTGAAACTAGTCTGAAACAAGTATTCTTGGAATTTTCACTCCAAAATTATTTTGGCTTGGTTTCAGGTTCTAAAATTCTTACAGTACAAATTTGGAATCGTGAAGTATCTTGTCTAAAAATTTCATCCCTTGATTTGATGTAGTCTGAAAGTTATTCTCTGAGGAAATAATGTTTTTTGGTTTTTCTAGATTTCAATCTAAAATAGGTGTTCTTGGGAAAATTGTTATATATGAAGATACAAACCTCCAAATTGAGTGAGACATATTTCATTGGTTAGAGTATGGACCACAATTTTATTGGTGCAAATTTTAAGTTCATAAGTGAAGACAGTGACATGTGGCAGACCATACAAGTTTTCTCTCCTGAAAGGGAAAAACTCAGCACATCTTTGGAAGGTTATCATAAAATTATCTTGGAGAATAAAATATTGGTATAACCTATGGGGTTGGAAAGAATACACATCAGGCTACCTCTGGCCAAAATTTTAGACTCAGAAGGGACGAAGTTGTAAAGCTACGACAAAAGAAAGGTCGGCTAGTAGAATAATCTCCAAATCAAGGTTTTAAAAGGTGTTTTTTTTGTTTTGAAATTTGCATATCTTTTGACTAGAAGATCCAGTTGAGGTGATTTAAAAAGTGGAATAAAGTGGAATAAAAGGAGTATCACATGAATTTGGGAGAATCTTATGGCTTAGGTACATATGTATTCTAGTGTCTCTAAATGTAGGAGATATCATTACTTGCCAGCACTACAACCCGGGGATAGTGTGGTTCTTCCACGTACATAGAGTATATCAGAAGGCGTATTTTGAATGGTTTTGCATTAGAAAACACTAATATGGATTTGAGATCCCATGTACCTGAAATATATCGAGATACCCCCTATAATCCTAAGATCAACTGAGTAAACCATTTGGTCATCTTGTTGATATAGTACACTAAGAACAACACTCAGGGAGATCACTCTCTAGTACCTAGGTAGTCAGATAGTATAGATAAGGGCATGGTCAAGCCTCCTTAGTTAGTTCCCTGAGATATTGGACCAAGTACTATTGTTGGACCCCACACGTATATCATAGGTCTATAACACATGACACTCCCTTTTCTATGAGGACCTCTGCCTAAGCCAACTAGGAATTCCTACCTTCCAGTGATGCTTGGCCAACATGCCACCAAAAAAGGGAACTTATACACCAAATAATCCATTAGATAGTCCTACTTGGACTCTTGATGAAGGTGAAGAAATGCACAAGTACATAGATGATTTACAAAAGAAGGAAATAACAAAATATGAAATACAAAGGATGATGGATTCAATGAAAGCTAAGATGGAAGCGATGATGGATACTAAGATGGATGGCTTAAAAGGGGAGATCATGGAAAGGTTGAAATTTTTTTTAATAGAGAGGCCACCTGAAAGTGGCAATGTATCCCATGAAATTCATGATGAGGACACAAGTAATATTAATCAAGTCTGGATAAACTCCACCTTTGGGTTGAAGACCAACCACTTTCCTAAGATCCATGGATACTCTAGATGGAGTAGTTATTTGATCTACATGATGTTCCACACACGAAAAAGGTACGAATTGTGTCCTAATATTTAGAACCTAATATGTTTGTGTGGTATCAATGGATTTGTTCTCGCAAATCACTTGTCACTTGGATAATTTTCATGGAAGAAATGATAGCACACTATGAGGATACAAGGAGCAATACCTTATTCAACCAATTGATAAATATCAAGCAAAAGGGTTCAGTTGTGGAGCACATTGAGAACTTCCAAAGATTGAATATAAAGGTAACAGATATTCCAGATGAGAACTTGATTGATTTCTTGACAGGAAATTTAAAGGATAACATTCAACATGAGGTTTGCCTTTGGGAACCTAAATCATTGGAGAATGCATTCAGGGTGGCGAGAAATTTTGAAAGTAAAAATTTGGCTATGGGTACTAGAAGGACCACCCCTAACATTTATCGAGAGAATATTGTTCCTTATTATAAACCACCTCAAACTAAAAGGTTGACACCTCAACAATTGGGGGAAAGAAAAGCAAAAGGTTTATGCTTTACTTGTGACCACAAGTACCGTAAGGGACATAAGTATCATGAGAACAAATTATTCTACATAGATTGTGAAGAGGAAGAAGAACAAGAAGAAGAACCATCTCAAGATGAAGATGTATATGATATTTCTTTTGAAGAGATGACTCCCACCATATCATGTCATGCATTGGCTGAAATTAACAGTCCTCAAACCCTCAATATCGAAGGATATATAAAAAATAAAAAGGTAATAGTGCTAATTGATTCTAGTAGTACTCATAATTTCATTCACTGTAAATTATCCAAATCTCTCAATTGCTTTAAATATCCAGCGCCAAAGTTTCAAGTAATGATTGCAAATGGAGGAACTATCAATTTCTTAGGAAAATGTCATAAGATCAATCTTACTATGGGGGAATATGTAATGAATATTACAATGATTAATATACCCATGGGTGGTGCTAATGTCTTTCTAAGGGTCTAATGGTTACAATCATTGGGAACAATGGATTTTAATTTTCAAGAACTTTTCATGAAATTTTCATTGGAAGGAAAGGCGTTTGAGTTAAGGGGTATTAGAAGGGAACCCAGTAAGGTGTTAATCTCTAATTGCATGACAAAATTATCGAAAAATGATAATCAAGGTGTAATTGTAAAACTATACTCACTGGATGTTCAAACATCTAATCCATCTATTCCCCTAAATATCCAAGGGATCATTCATAAGAATTATAATGCATTTGAATATATTCTCATAGGTCTTCCACCCACTCATGATCATGATCATGTTGTTCAATTAATTCCTGGGAGTGTTCCTCCTAACATCAAGCCTTACATATACCCTTATGCCTAGAAGAGTGAAATTTAGTGTATGGTTGAAGAAATGTTAGAGGATGGAATTATTAGACCTAGCCAAAGTTGATACTCTTCACTAGTGGTAATGGTACTCAAGAAAGAGGGCTCATGGAATATGTATCCATATTATAGAGAGATCAACAAGATCACCATTAAAGATAAGTTTCCCAATCCCATCATTGATGAATTATTCGATGAACTACATGGAAAAATCTACTTCAAAAAGTTAGATATCCATTCAGGGTATCATCAGATTAGAATGAAGGAAGAAGATATCCCAAAAACAACATTCAAAACTCATGAAGGCCATTATGAATATTTGGTCTTGCTGTTACAAGGAAAATCTCTCTATGGCTAGGGGTAAACCACAACAGACAGAATGACACATAGAAATCAACTCTAATCCCAAGTATGTTATATAAATGAAATGCTAAGAAGACAAGGATAAGATCCTACCTCGTCCTAACATTCAAAGAATACCACCATTGAGCACATGACCCAAATATTTATACTTGTAGCTTGTCCTCAAAAACCAATATACGCAAGCATATGGTGATAATATATAATGTTAGCATATATATTAGCATAATCCATCAACATACATGAAAAATACACCCATGGAATAATAATTCAAATATTTGCAAGATATCAATTGGACGAGAAAATAATATTTCTATTAAAATGATCAGCGAAAGTACATAGGTGAAAAACTTTTGTAATGACACATATCAGAACCGAGAAACTAAGTCCCTCTAGCTGGGTCTCGATCACTTCAATTATCCACCAAAGGAAAACTCATATATAGGAGTCAATGAGGTTCTCCATCACAAAGAAGTAAGAGCTTGGGGGATGAACAAGGAGTTCATACTTTCAAGGACAAAGGGATGCAGACTCAATATGAAGTGAAATTTCTCCAGAGTATGTTTTATCTCAAAGTTGAATTGTTTTTTATCCCTCAAGGCTTGGATATGGCTCAATTTATAGCCTTCAAATAGAACCGAAGGGATGAGTCAGAGCGTTTCCAGTATATGGAAGGTCAAGGATTGTGGATCTCATGACATGTCATGGGAACCTGACATAATTTTTAATTTTGAGAACCAAACACGATGTACGTAGGTTGTAGTGGAGAAACTTGTGTATACGCTTGTTGTATAACTGATAGGGCACATATATGTGTAAACATATGCTTTTTTGGCTCTGGAATACACAAAAAGGGAATTTCAATTCTACATAGGGAAATAAAAGGCCATCCAAGCAAGTTGCATGGAGTGAGGAAAAAAATGTTGTAGCAGATTCCCCCTAATGTGTGAGGTCAGAGGACTATCTGCGATGGTTGAAATACATTATAATTCCTAGAAGTGGAGTAATGAAGACTCAGATGGAAGTACTAGTTTCTCATGAGAATATTACAATCCATAATCACTTTGTACACATGGCTACCAATCTGAATTACATTGCAGATCCATGTGGAAATATATCAAATAGTTGTTCATGGCCATAAATAGGAAATACAAAGCAAACAAATGCCATAGGCTTTCATAGTCACGAAAAAGGCACAGTGGAATCCAGTCTCAAAATCAATATGAAGATATTTGTATACAATGGAGTACAATTTGATCTCCCGTGATCACTGAGGTCATATAGGTACTAGTCCAATGAATGATCCAGATGTATGTCGATGGCCTCCCACCTATTCTAACTGGCTCATTTTGGCAATTGTTTCCCTAGTTTTTGGGTCCCTGACTTGTGAGGCTGTTTTGAGGCCCTAAACAACAGTTTTTAGGGCTCGCCACAATAAAAAACACCTTTGATAAATAGCATAAAAATGTGTAGTCCTCGGATAGACCTTTCCAATAGGCTATTGTGCGCCTAAAATGAAGATCGTATGAAAAAGTTACGACCCTAGGAAATTGATGTACTAACTTACCCAAACGAGGCCCACATGACTTTTAGCGCTTCATCTCCTAGGGTTAGGTTTTTTGGATATCTAGGGTTTTTGGCATTCCTGTTTATTGTAAAAAGGCCTTCAGAGCCTCATTGTAATCATATTCTTGCAAATGAGCAAAATCGTCACATATCTTCTTAGATATAAGTCACCACCATTCTAGCAAGCTTGTTTTCGCTGCATTTTATAGTTTCAACTTATTTCTTTATTGAATAGAAACCAATTTTAATGTATATCTGTTATTATGTGTTAAGCATCTTTTGATAATAATTTGTATTCATTTTGTTCTGCAAATATATTCTGGATCAGTGGTATCAGAGCCATTGTCTCCTTATCACTCTTAATGCATGTCCCCAACGAGGTCAAGGTACAAAGAATTGGGTCTCGAACTTGTTTCTCTTGAGGAAAAAATCTCTCGCATGCCCAAACGACCTCTAATGGAAGAAGAAAAGAAAGAAGATAGGACCAGAGATCCCTTCAAAATGTTGCTCGAGGAATCCCTCACACAACTGAGGAATGAGATGAATGATAGTTTTGCGCAAATCCTTCGGCAAATACCAACAGGCGACGCATCTTCCTCAAATGGAGGTGTCGCCGCTTTCAAGGTATAAATCAACTTTGATATTCCTATATTTGAAGGCCATATAGACGCAGATGCGGTAGACAAATGGTTGAATCTTCTAGAAGGGTATTTCTCTTTCCATAACTTCTCTAATAGAGAAAACATTACTTTTGCGCTCCTCAAAGTCATCCCCCATGTCAAGTATTGGTGGGAAACTTTCTATGAAAAAAAGGAAACAGAGGAACCCCCATTATTTATAGTTGCAGTCACCTGAGATTCCTTCAGGGATGTTATTAAGGAACAATACTACCCTGTTGGAAGTTATGACGCCCTGTACACAAAATGGACCACGCTGTAGCAGGAAAGAGACCAAGAGGTGCCATAGTTCACAAATGTATTTCATACCTTACACAACAAGTTCGGTATCAAATAATCTGAGTGACATCTGGTGCTCAAGTATTGTGACGGTCTACATAGATACATCCAGGCTAAAATGTAGTTTATGAACATATTATCCTTGGGTGCGGCCTACTGATATGTTGTCAAAATCAAGCAGAAGCTCAAACAAAAGACACGAAAATTTGGGCTTGGGAACCCCTCACAGAAAAATCCAGGAAAGGGAGGCCCCAACCCACAGAAAAAAGGACAGAGAAAACATGGACATCCTCAGGACAACCAGTCTAGGCCACAATAAAATAAGGACACCGGAAAGACAAAGAAAGATACCGGGAAGTGGTGCGACTTCCATAAGATCCCCTGGCATAACATTGTTGATTTTCGCTTGAAGCAGTAATTGGTGGCTGAGGTGAAAGCCTCTGAATCAAATGCTTCTGACTCTGATTTAGAACTAGAAGGGGGGAGACAAATCATTGACACAGAACACAATGCTATCATTTCTATGACCAAGTTCCAACCCAATGAACTAGAAAAGACAAAGGAAGGTGAGTTCCTTTTTCATTCACAGATGTGGGTGAAGGGTACCCCGCTGCACTTCATCATTGATAGTGGTAGCCAGAAGAACCTCATCTTAGCAGAGGTTTTCAAGAGAATCTCCTTGCCAAAAATGTCTCACTCGCAACCCTACAACATCGGATGGCTCTGCCAAGGAAGCAACATCCATGTCAGCCAACAATGTCTCATGTCATACGACATCAAGCCCTTCAAAGATGAGGTATTGTGTGATGTTTCCCCTCTTGAAGTTTGTAATGTTCTTTTTGGCCAACCATATTTATGGAAATGTCATGTTGTATATGAGTCTAGGCCTCGCAGTGTTATTATTACTTTGAACAAGAAATTGTATAGGATACCTGAGGCAGTCCCACCCAATGATATTTCCTTGATCTCTACCAAGAAATGTAGAAAGGTCATCTCTCAGACAGGGAAGTTTTTCTTCTTTGTTATTCACTCTCAGAATGAGAAAAATATCGCAGCCACATCTAGGGTCTCTGCGACCAACATCTCCACACAGCAGAAGCAAGCAGATAAGGTCGTGGAAGAATACTCAAATATCTTCTCCTCACCTATCGCGGTACCTCTACACTTTCAAGTCAAGCACCCCATCGATCTGACCCCCGGTGCACCGCTACCCAATGGGCCAGTCTACCGCCGCTCTTTGTTAGATAATGAGGAGATCAAGGGGTAGATCCAAGAACTACTCCATAAGGGGCACATCTATCCCATATCATCACCTTGCAGGACCCCAATCGTGTTGGTACAGAAGAAAGATGTAACCTGGTGACTTTGCATTGATTACCAACCCCTGAATAAAATCACAGTCAGAAACTGATATCCGATTCCCCGAATTGACGATCTCCTTGATCAGCTCATGGGGGCCAAATACTTCAGTAATATTGTTCTGAATTTTGGCTACCAAAAGGTCCCGATAGAAAAGACAGATGTATGGAAGACCACCTTCAAGTCAAAGGAAGGTCTTTTTGAATTATTGGTCATGCCCTTTGGTTTGAAAAATGCTCCAACCACTTTCATGAGGATGATGGATGATATAATGCGACCATTCACTAATACTTTGGTAGTGGTGTATCTGTATGACATCCTCATTTACAAAAAGACTTGGTAAGAACACTTGCAACATATTTAGCAAGTTCTACACACCCTGCGGAAGGACCAGCTCTATGCCAACTTGGAAAAATTCTCCTTCAATATGGACATGGTTCATTACCTAGGATACATATTTGATCAACATGGCATACATGTGGATCTAGCCAAAATCCAAGCCATCCATGACTGGCCAGCCCCAACCACACTCACTGAGATTTGAAGCTTATTGGGCCTTGCCAATTTCTACCGCAGGTTCGTGTTGGGATTCTCCCATATTGCATGGGCCCTTAGCCAAGTAACCAAGGGTGGTGGTTGTTGGATTACTGAGAGGGGGGGTGAATAAGTAATAGAGAAATTATAATAATTTTTAAACCAAATAATCCAAGTGTTATATCAAAGTAGTATTATCATCCAATAATGAGAAATTAACAAATGAACAATCATACACATAAATAGTACACCAGTGTTTTACGTGGAAACCCAAAGCGGGAGAAAACCACAGAATTCTTTTTCTTATATGTCTTAAAGAATTACATTCATTAGAAGCACCAACTTCCTTTGTTTTCTAGCTGCAACTAGAAGGAGGCTCCAACCCCCTATTTTCTCAACCTACAACCTGAGGGAAGCTCCAACTCCCCAATTTTCTGGCTACAACCACTTGTCCTTGCCCCGTCCAATCACCCTAAAGTAGAAGTAGAATGGTGGAACCACTGTCACACTATCACTATGATATATATCATTGTAAACCTGTACCAATAAACCTGAACCATGAATCAACCTGTACCTCAACCTGTAATTAACCTATACCATAAACAAGTGCATCAACCATGCACCAACCTGTACCAAACAACCTGTAATCAAACTGTACCATAAAAAAGTGCAACCAACCATGTACCAAGTATGTACCAATCATGTGTCAACTACTCATCAACTATGACTCATCAATATGTACCAACATCATCAACTATACGCCTCATGTATGTGCCAACTCATCAACTACTTGTCTCAACCATGTACACAACATGTACCTTAACCAAAATCCCTCATCAATTTCATCATCCAAATATGATTTGAAACTCTATAATAGACCTGGTGTATATGATCACATACCTACAAACCTTCCTTAACTTTAACAATAAGAGACTAGCATTTTCATCAAACTTTTCTTTAGTCTCACATGACTAGTTTTGGATTAGTCAACAACCCTAACTTGAAATAATCACAACTTTGTACCTATAATGAATAAATATCTGAAACTGATACACAATGTTCTTCAGTGTGTTTTATGCAATTCCTTCAGGTGTCACTACTTGGAACCTCTCATAAAAGGAGTTATAGAAAAAATGGCATACCTTTCTGAATTTTGGCTTATTCTAGAGAGCGACCTTGTAGAGCGTGCCCCGCGCAGAATATTTTTTGAATCGATATGAAACTATTACAACGCATACTACAGACTGTACTCTAACCAACACATTTTGTCTTATTGAATTTGGTGTTGGCGTGTTTTATAGGAAGCATGTGCTTTTCATTGATGGAAAGAAAATAAGTGACAATGGAAAATAGGAACATCATAAGCTCAGGAGGAGAAGCGAACAATATGAAGAGATAAAGATCAAAACGGAAAAATGATTGAGAATTCGATGAACCAAATATCCATCAGCCGTTGGATCAAATTAAGTAAAGGATAGGATAAATGAGGCACAAGGTTTGAGAATTCGATTATCTGAATCTCCGTCAGTATTCAGATCAAATTAAGTGGAAGGATAGGATAAGAAAAGATGGAGGTTCGTTGGATTTAACACCAAGGAAAAGCATCATCGCAGACATATTGAGTCGTCTATCTAAGATCATGATCAACGAACAACATTCGTTTCGGGTCTAAAGATGTGAGGAGGATACGCTTCGGAAAATCTCACTTAAAGAATTTCAATTTGAGAACTGAAATACCCGAAGCCCAAAGAGATGGAGATCCGGAGTAAATTTCAACCATCAGATCTATAGGGATACGTGGCGACTGATCATGAGCTCCAGAGAAATCACTTCAAGAATTTTAAGTTTGATATTTGAAATTCTCAAAGCATGGAGAGCAAGAGAGTTGAAGTAAATCTCGATCATCCGATCATTCGAAATAGACCTGAGTCGTTAGATTGTCCAGAGAAAATCTTAAGCATTAGATCGTTCAAAGTGGACCTGGGCCATCTGACCCAAAATAGAAGTGGCATAAATATGTGGACTCCAGGTAAAGACCCAAAGTAAGCCTCAACTATCTCATTCAAGGACATGTGGCAGACCTCGTCAACAAGGACATGTGGCAGACCATGTCATCAAGGACATGTGGCATACCACGTCAGCAAGGACATGTGGCAGACCACATCACCGAGCAACATGTGGTAACCACTCGGCCTATGCCAGGTCAAAAGGTGACATGTGTAACGTTACGTCACTCTGAGAGATTTACTTCAGGAGTTTCACCACCAACTAATGACAATATCTCTAAAGTCCTGAAGGCCAAACTTGTGAAGGGTTGAAGTGCCAAAGGAACGAAGTCATGAAGTGTTGAAGTGCTGAAGAACCGAAGTTGTGAGGGACAGACTCCCGAACTCCCAAAGGATGAATTCCCAAAGTGAACAAGGACTGTTGATTTGAGGAGGACACGTGGCATGAATTTGTGGACTCCGGCTAAAAGCATTCTGGGAGAGTGTGAAGGTTGAGAATTGAAATCGTCAAAGCCCAGAGTAGAGAAGGATATATCAACCATTGAATCGAGTAAGGGGCTACAGAACCATTTATCTGGTTGAAAGTTCAAATTCTCGAAGTAGAGGCAAAGCCGTCAATTGAGAAGGATAGGTGTTCGCATATCATTGACTCCAAAAAATTAGCGTGCGGAGAAAATAAGGGTTTGAGATTTGAAACTCCCGAAGCCTAGATCACGAAGTACATCACAACCATTTATTTATTAAAGTTAGATCTGATTTTCATAACTTGAAAGGACAAATCTGAATTGTCAGTTCAGGAGCACCATCAAGATTGTGAGAATGACGATCTCGTCACATTGCGGGGTCAGAACATGATCGGGTCTTAAGAGCAGGCCGCAATAAAAACCACAGTATTTCCAAAGGAATACGTGGAACTCTGTAGTGAATTGCTGGGAAAAAAATGGATTTCCCTCAAACCACCTTTGGCTACACCCGCAATCACATGGTCACATGAGAGCATCACCCAAGTTCACATCTGTGGAATATAGGGGAAGGAGCTAGAGCTGCTAGGCTCCACATCGGAGGTTACACATTGAAAAATAAAAAAATCATCTGTGTGTATAATCCAATGGTGCTAATCAAATGGAATCTGATCAAAGTGTTGTTGTTTGATCTCGTGATTTCTTGATTAGTTATGATTCAGTTACACTAACTGAATCATTGTTCTTGAGTAGTTGAATCATTGTTCCTAAGCGTTGGAATCATGATTCCTGAGCGTTTTTTAGATTCCCGACTTGAGCGTTGGAGATACTGAGTGTAACGGATGATGAGAGTAGGAATAAAATAAAAATGTCGTGACAAAGAGAGGTTGTTGTTTCTCTATAAAATGTAGTTGAATTGTAAGCAATGAATATCACATCATGAACTGAGGGAGAAAATGCAGAGATGAAGAACATAAGCTGGACAGTGCAGAAATGGTGAAAACAACAGTCTGTACGAGAACTTAAGCATAAGAAGATGTGATCAGGAAGACATTGATGCAAGTAGAGCAGAGAAGTGTAGCAGAACAGTGATGAGATTGGTAATCCATTGATAAATACTGTATCACTGTAATAAATTTCAGCAAGAAAATATTTATATTTCAGGGTGGTAGTGTGGTGCTAGGGAGGATTTTTGTTGTTAAGAACCAAACATCAATATAGCATGGAAAAACCTCAGGAAAATTACTCAACGCCTTGAAATAGAGATAATTTCAGATAATAAGCCTCTTCAAGGGGGCAACCTCCTTTTACCCCACTTAAATGTTCAAGTACAAGATGATTCAAAATGAAAATGTCTCCTTGGTATATATAGGAGACTAGGAGGTA
>ML803223.1:279020-308237 GCA_009831015.1 Picea engelmannii | reverse complement strand
TCTGTTCTATCTCCCAAGTTTCGGCCCTTATGGGTATGAAACTTTCTTTTAGTTAGTTCTCTGATATTTCTTCTCTGCAATGCCACAGGTCTGATCAAAATTGGATGTGCCAAGTGGAATTTACGGTAACTTCCTCACAACTTTCCGATTTTTGTCCTTTCCAAGAGATCTCACTTGTATAGAATGAATCGCACAAAATAATTGATATCAAATTCCGAAACTCGCACCCAAAATACTACAGACTGTCCACGATCCAATGCAACTAGTCCCACTTGATTTGGATACTCTAGCAAGAAGTTATGCTTGTTTTACCTGGAACATCTTCTTGAGACTAGTCAATAGGACTAGTCAGATACCCTATCTTACACAAGGTGTATCTACAAATTTAAGATGACCCAGAAGCTGAAATTTTTACCACAGATATGTTACTAATTTATGTAAATGGCCTCTAGATTTCAGGGTCTGAAACATTACAGAAAATATTTTATAGCGAAAATTCCGCAATGACTCATTTCAGGATGATTCCAGAACCCTATCTTGTATAGTCTGTATCTCCGAAAGTATAAGGCCTTAGGAGATTAATTTGGAACCCAACGTACCTTGATCCGTCTACTAAAAACCCTCCAAGTGGTTCCTTCTGAAACATTGTAGAAAAAATGTTATAATGAAAATTCCACGGTGTCTCAGATGTAGCAGCGAAACCCCAAGACCTTGAGCTCTGATACCATATGTTAAGAACCAAACATCAATATAGCATGGAAAAACCTCAAGAAATGTACTCAACACCTTGAAACAGAGATAATTTCAGATAATAAGCCTCTTCGAGGGGGCAGCGTCCTTTTACCCCACTTAAATGTTCAAGTACAAGATGATTCAAAATGAAAATGTCTCCTTGGTATATATAGGAGACTAGGAGGTATAATTACAACTAATGGCCTAAAGCTGACATAAATAAAATAACATTACTAATATAATATGCCCCAATTAAGGGGTAATGAGCCAACATTAGGGCTTAACATTTGTCCTCAGAGTTTCAAGTGGGTGCTTGAACACAAGGAGTTGTAGCTTCTATTTGGTTGCAGCCAGAAAAACCAGGGTGGTAGGGTGGTGCAAGGGAGAACTATTGTTCTTTGTTATATAGGTTGGTGCGTGTGTGACATGAAGTTGGTGCTTCCATCCAGTTGGTGCTGGAACACTCAGGGATTTGGTACTTCCTTCTAGTGGGTGCTAGAGAAACCAGAGAAATAGTGCTCTTAGCTAGTTGCAGCTTGTAAAACAGAGGTGGTAGCCTCACATTGAGTTGGTTCTCAAAGATAGATGATGTACATAACATAAAAATACTGCCTATCATTCAAAGAAGAAGACGTTTTCTCCCTTTATGGGTTTCCTCATGAATATTTGTCTCTGTGTATATCATATGTGTGATTGATGTTTATTATTTCTGTTTTTCATGACTTGCATAATATTGATTATCACTTGGAGAAGATTAATAATATTTTAATAGGCATAAAATTGCTTAAGCATAGTAACAACTGATTCAACCCCCCCCTCTCAGTTGTCTTAGTAATTTCAACAATTGGTATCAGAGCGGGTTTGTTTTAGATAAAGGTAGATTAGTAAGCTTAAACATGACAATTCATGAAGGAACTTCAACTACTTATGCAGGAGCATCACTCCAAGCCAGCTACGCGCCAGCTAGCCAGCACATCAAGTGCACATTCAATGGAAGGAGAGAGGCACAACCCTCTCATTTTTCAAAATTTGAAAATTGTATTAAATGTTGTAAGGCTAGTAGAGCCAAAATCCATGCATGTGCGTAGGCTTTAGATAAAGTTTTCCTTAAATGGTTGTAAGGCTAAGATATAGATCTAATTCAGAATAGACAACCATTCAATGTAATTGAATGTAAATTAATGAGAGTTGGTGAGATGGAGGGAAGCGTTCGAGGAGCCCCTTTTGTAAAAATATCTTCTTTGAATCTAGATTTAGTTCAGGCAGAGAAGAATAGAGAAGGATAGAGAGAATAGGGAAAAGAGAGGAATTCGTGACTTTGTTACAGTCCGAGCTCACATTGTAAAGAGGCATTTCATATTAATACAATCAAAGCAGTTTTTCCTGCACGTTATTATGTGTTTGTTGATGAATGTCTTTATGTGTTTATGATATGCTGTAGATGCATATTAGATGTGCATTTGCAGGGATAGATAGATTTTTCTATCTGTGGGTTTACTGATTTTACGTCTGGTTCTTTGTGGCTTCATGCAAGAGGTTTCATGACAAAACATTGTGGGTTCTATAAGCCAGTGCATAAAGTGCACTTATGAATTCTGCAAAATTTATACAAAGATGTGCCAGGAGGGCACACTAGAGGAAGTCATTGACTCAAGGAGGAGGCCTCAAGGTTGATGAACACCTTGAAGGAAGAACTGTGTAGAGGAGGGCATAGGGAAGACAAAAATTTTGAGAATTCTGTGAGACTCTGCCAAGAGGGCATTGAGTGGATGCACAGGGTGCACAGAAGGAACTCTATGTCAAGTTCAGTGAGAACACAGAGTCACTGAAGATTCTGTAGAAGATTTTCCAGGAGGACATCGAGCGAGTGCAAGGAATGCACCGAGAAGAACTCTCTTTCGAGTTCTGAGATAAGGGAAGTGTCACAGGGAAGACACTCAAAGGTTTACTGAACACCTTGTAGGCTCAGTAAGGAGTGCTTGAATAGGAGGCTTCCAAGAGGGCACCAATATCCATTTGAAGGAGAAGGAAAAGGTCGAATCCCTTAGATGTTCAAGAAGGAAAAGCTCAAGACGGATAGCACAGTTATGTGCAGGGACCCTACAAGGAGTGCAGAGGTCGAGAAACCTTTTGAGGTTTCAGAGTGAACAAAGCTTAGGAGGGAAGAGTTTTCAGTAATGAAAGAAGACTAAAGGTTGTGGACTCACAGAATGAAAAACAAAGGTTTCAGCCTTTGAAGCGTTCAAAATATTCCAAGGCTCGGAGAGAGCGTATGCTCAGGAAGGAGCAACAGTAGCCGTTGGATCGGTACTGAGAGGAGAAGATCTGGACTATTGAATCTACGTCCAGGTAGTAGGAGGAGAGCATGCAAGGAGGATAGATCTGAACCATCAGATCTAGCACCAAGGATCGATAGCCATCAGATACGGGAGAAGGTGTGAGGGGTTTAATCCCTGGGAAGCCGCACAGAAGGGTAGAACGGATGACAGAGACTTCAAGGGAGAATTGTTGAGTTTCCATGAGCTGTCGGATCCAGAAAAGGTGAACAAGGTTTAAACCTTGTAACAACAGAAGGAAGAGGACTCGTCAAGTCCCGAAAGCATCAGGACCGTCTAGTTTGGAGGACAGGTGGCAGAGATCTGGATCATTTCACGAATTTGGAGTTCGTGAGTTTGGAGGGTAGACCAAATTCTTGGTTTCGTGAAGTTCTGAGTTGCGAGGAGCAGGGAGGAGATCCAGACCATTGGATCCAAGCCACGGGAGAACCGTTGGATTAGAACCTCCACGTGGTATCGCGCATCGGGGGTTCGAGGGTTGAAAGAATTCTTTTCGACTGTAGAAGTCACGAAGTGCCGAGCACCGACGACTCATGCGAACACGTGGCACATCTATTAGGCAGGGACCGCATGGTTTTCAAGTGGCATAACAATAAAGGCCCAGAGAAAAGTGGAAGTGGGTGACAGGTGGTGGACACACGTCACCTGGGAACGATTCAACCCATTGTTGACTTATCGTGTCTCAGAGATTCACAAAGGAGGAGCACGAGGGCTCAACACTCCAACTTGTGAAGTCGTGAGTTACGACTAGTGCTAGTGTTTAGCCTAGCCTATGGTTATGTGTGGAATATGCTAACAAGGAGGAGCCATACCCGTATCACATTCTCGGGTATCGGCATTTGGAGAAAGAGGAGTCGAGGGTCTTCGACTCACGAAATCGCGAGTTGTGAAAAGCGCTTGTGCTAAGGCCCGATTGTGGTCACATGGAGATGTAAGGCTCGAGCCTGGTGTTAAGTTGTGCAGGGCAGGTTTTCATAAAGGACCTATGGATCGTATTCGTGAGGTTCCAGAAGGGAACCAAAGGAGATGCTTCAGCTCGAGGATAATTTAGAATGATCCTATGTGGATCTCGGCCCGAGGGTCGGGGGTCTGCATCATTGTGGTATCAGAGCTTGCATTGTGGGTGCGGCAGAATACAAATACACAATGGGTGTATGAATGGCCTCTGAGGAGGAAAGAAAAGTGGCCAGTCAAGAAATTGTTGGCCAGAAGACAACAAAGGTTGTTGAGGAGGTGGTTGAGGTATGTGAAAAGCCTCAGGGCCACAGAGGAGATGGTTCATGCCTTTGAACCAGACGCTGGGAGAAATCTCAGTGATGATGAAGAGGAGAGATCAAGCAGAGATCTCATAGACTGCCAAGTGGGAAAAGATGGACTTTCAAATTTTCGGGTGGACAATAGAAAGAGATCAAGTGAAGGTCTCGTATACTGCCTGGAGGGAGGTGTTGAAAGTTCAAATTTCTAGGAGGGCACTAAGATGGGATCGACTGATCTCATAGACTTCCAGGTGGGCAGAGGAAGAGGAGAAACTCCATTGACACAGACCTATCGGCCCCTCGAGACCGAGATACACTCTCAGGATCGTTCTATATGCCCTTCGAGCTAGATTGGCTCTTTCGAATTCTCTGTTGGAATCCTCTTTCAAATTGATCGACAGGTTCTTTTTCATGGTTCGCAATTTTGTGAGTTCAAAGGTCCAGCCTTGGCACCTTTCTTTCCTAAACCCCCGAGAGGCGAGATTTGACTTTTCTCCTCTCATTCTCGCTACTCGCAACTTCGCGAGTTTCGGACCCCCGATGTCCGAGTCCCCGAGATGGGTGATCTCGACACATGTCCTTCTTCCGGTGAACAACTCATATTTCTTCACCCTTTCTCGGGACTTCGCCTCCGCCTGCGAGGGTTTAACCCTCGGGTAACTCTCAACAGATCCAACGGCTGTCAAGTTCTTCACTCAAGATCTGATGGTTCATATCGTCTCGCCTATGTGCTCTTCCTGTACTGCCTCCTGGACGCAAAATCCTTCAATGGTCTAGATCTTCTCAGCTTAATCCGATGGCAGTTGTTGCTCCTCCCGAGCTTCGACACTTTTCTTCCTAATTTTGGAAGAATTTTGAATACTCAAAGGCCTCGACCTTTGTTCATCTTTCTCTACGAGCTCTGTGTGTATAAAAACACTATCCCTCCTGAGCTTTGGGAACTTTGAACTCTTTTAGAGAGTTCTCTAGCCTCTACACTCCTTGCAGCTATGCTCCGTGCATTGGAAAGGCACTATTCCTCCTAAGCTTTACTCCCGAATCCTCAAAGGACTCTTCAGCTTCTACGCTTCTTGTAGGACCTCAACACACACAAGGTGTTATCTGTCCTGATCTTTCCTATAGCTTCAACCTCTAAGGAAACTCATCCTTTTTCCTTTCTCCCTCAGATGGAGAATTCAGATGCCCTCCTGGCACTCTTCAGCTCAAGCAGCCTAATTGTTGAGTCCTTCAGGGTCTTCAGTAACCCTGCAAAGATCCTTCTTCTTGGAATCTTATTTAAATCACAGAACTCAAAGATTTCTTTTCCTCTCTATGCATATCTGCACATCTACTCAATGCCCACATGGCAAAGTATATTCTTACAAAAAATCCAATAGTTTTGTCCCCTTCTGTCTGCCCTATGCACCTATTCAATGCCCTCCTGGTAGAACTCTCAGAATCCTTAGTGATCCTTGTTCTCCTGTCTGAACTCACAGTAGAGTTCTTCTCAATGCATCACTATGCATATGCTCAATGCCCACTTGACAAAGTTCTCAGAATCCTTAGTGATTCTGACTTCAATCTGAACTCACAATAGAGTTCTTTTGTCTTCTGTGCACTCCTTGCACCTACTCAATTCCCTCCTGGCAGAGCCTCATAGAAATCCTCATAGATTCTGTCTGCAACTGTGTTCCCCCTACACAGTCTTTCCTCCTAAGGTGTTCAACAACCTCAAGGATTTTCCTCCTAATTGTTGATTCCAGTTTTTGTGCCCACCTTGCACGTCTTTGTCTGACTTCGTAGAGTTCAGAAGTGCATCTAGGCACTGGTATTAAGAGATCACAGTACTCTGTCATGCCCTCCTGGCATGAAACCACAAAGAACCTCTCAATCCTGAAATCAAACAACTCCCTGCAAATGTCTAATGACATCATACATATACAGCATAAAGAACACACAAAGACATTCACATAAACAGACAATATGCAGGAAAACATTCTCTGGTTTATATTAATCAAAATGTCTCTTTACAAAGGTGCTCTGAGCATGGACTGTAACAAGGTCTCAGCTCCTTTTCTTCTACTCTCTATTTAAATACTCTCTCCTATGAGATACAATTACAATCCCAAGATATTTTAGATGAGGGGGCTCTTTGAGCTCTTCCCTCCAATCTACCTACCCTATTCAATTTTATTCAATGGTTGTCTAGTCTGCAAATCAGATCTAGATATCAACCTTCAAAAAATTAAAGGCATGTTTTCTCTAATGCTTGGACAAAGCACGGCTTCACAGCTCACCAGCCTAAGATATTAAATTACATTCAATTCAAAATTGAAAATGAGGACTGCGACTCTCTTCATCTTTGAATGCGTGCACTTGATGTGGCTGGCTGACTGGTTGGCCGACGTGGAGAGATGCTCCTGCATCATCCATACTTCCAAGTGGGAAAGGGATAGTAGATGAACTTAGAGGTGAGTTCATATAAACAAGAGGAGCTGACAAAGAAGGAAGGTCATAAAAGTATTCTGATGATTGGGGGAATTCGCATATTCCTGCCACTTAGCCCAGTTGAGGTGAGAGCTTGTGTTGCAGAGGCAACAACAATAGAAGGATAGCCAATTGTGACTGTCAAAGAGAAGGAGAAGATATCATAAGCTTCCCAAGGAAAAGAAGAGGAGCACATAGTTAAGATGCTCACTCCATGGGAGATGGAGTTGGAGATGCTGAAGGATTGGTTGAACCATCCAGAGCCAGTAGATGACTATCATGAGTAGACAGTCGAGCATATGTTAGCAAAGGAGCATTCCAAGGAATCACTTAGAAATTTTAGTCAAGGAGCTGAACAGATGATGACTGCAGTGCAGAGGTCTGCAGCAAAAGGTGAATCAGAATTCCAGTCTGAGGAACAACTGGAGGAAGCTGGAGATGCACCAGCAGGAGAACTGGAAGAAGCAAAGCTGTCAGAAGGGGAAGCTGAGAAGAGACTCAGTGATAAGACTGCAGATATGAATTTTGCAGTAGGGTGGAAAGTTGAGGCCACATAGTAAGAAGATAGTCTGGGGGATCAAGATGATCTACCCATTTGTAGGGAAGAAGTGCAGCGAAGTAGGCTGCAAAAGGAGAGCTAGCCGTGGGAACAACTAGACAAGGAGATTGAGGATATTAGAAGGTTGATGATCAGATCAGAAGAAGCAATTAGCAAAGGGAAGTTGAGTAGAGGAGAACCTACCATAGTAGTAGGGAAACAGATGCAGCAGCAGCAACGAAGTAGTGGAGTAGATGGACAACTATAGAGAACTATTTGGGATCCAGGTGGATTTCAACAACGATGCTGGGAAGCTCATGAGCAGGAGCTCATGAATTTTTCACAGCAGAGGAGTATGATGGAGGAGCATCGCTCCAAGCCAACTACGCACCATCTAGCCAGCACATCAAGTGTGCATTCAATGGAAGGAGAGAGGCGCAACCCTCTCGTTTTTCAAAATTTCAAAATTGTATTAAATGTTGTAAGTCTAGTAGAGCCAAAATCCATGCATGTGTGCAGGATTTAGATAAATTTTGCCTTAAATGGTTGTAAGGCTGAGATCTAGATCCGATTCAGACTAGACAACCATTCAATGTAATTGAATGTAAATTGATGAGAGTTGGTGAGATGGAGGGAAGCACTTGAGGAGCCCCTTTTGTAAAAAGATCTTCTTTGAATCTAGATTTAGTTCAAGTAGAGAAGAATAGAGAGAATAGGGAAAAGAGAGGAAGTTGTGACTTTTTTATAGTCCGAGCTCACATTGTAAAGAGGCATTTCATATTAATACAATCAGAGTAGTTTTTCCTGCACATTATTTTGTGTTTGTTGATGAATGTCTTTATGTGTTTATGATATGTTGTAGATGTATATTAGATGTGCATTTGCAGGGATAGATAGATTTTTCTATATGTGGGTTTACTGATTTTACATCTGGTTCTTTGTGGCTTCATGCAAGAGGTTGCATGACAAAACACTGTGGGTTCTATAAGCCAGTGCATAGAGTGCACTTCTGAATTCTACATAATTTAGACAAAGATGTGCTAGGAGGGCACACTAGAGGAAGTCATTGAATCAAGGAGGAGGCCTCAAGGTTTTTGAACACCTTGAAGGAAGAACTGTGCAGAGGAGGGCACAGGGAAGACAAAATTTCTGAAAATTCTGTGAGACTCTACCAAGAGGGCATTGAGTGGATGCACAAGGTGCACAAAAGGAACTCTATGTTGAGTTCAGTGAGAAGACAGAGTCACTGAAGATTCTGTAGAAGCTCTTCCAGGAGGACATCGAGCGAGTGCAAGGAGTGCACCAAGAAGAAATCTCTTTCGAGTTATGAGATAAGGGAAGTGTCACAGGGAAGACACTCACAGGGTTACAGAACACCCTGTAGGCTCAGTAAAGAGTTCTTGAACAGGAGGCTTCCAAGAGGGCACCAATATCCATTTGAAGGAGAAGGCAAGGGTCGAATCCCTTAGATGTTCGAGAAGGAAAAGCTCAAGACAGATAGCACAGTTGTGTGCAGAGACCCTGCAAGGAGTGCAGAGGTCGAGAAACCTTTTGAGGTTTCAGAGTGAACAAAGCTTAGGAGGGCAGAGTTTTTAGTAATGTAGGTGAGACTAAAGTTTGTGGACTCATGGGATAAAGAAAAATGGTTTCAGCCTTTGAAGCATTCGAAATATTCCAAGGCTCGGAGAGAGAGCGTGCTCAGGAAGGAGCAACAGTAGCCGTTAGATCAGTACTGAGAGGAGAAGATCTGGATTGTTGAATCTACGTCCAGGCAGCAAGAGGAGAGCACACAAGGAGGATAGATATGAATCGTCAGATCTAGCACCAAGGACCGATAACCTTCAGATCCGAGAGAAAGTGTGAGGGGTTTAATCCCTTGGAAGCTGCACAAAAGGGTAGAACAGATGGCAGAGACTTCGAGGGAGAAGTGTCGAGTTGTCGTGAGTTGTCAGATCCAGAAAATGTGCGCGAGGTTTAAACCTCGTAACAAAACAAGGAAGAGGACTTGTCAAGTCTCGAAAGCATTAGGACCGTCCATTTTGGAGGATAGGTGGCAGAGGTCTCGATCATTATGCAAATTTAGGGTTCTTGAGTTTGGAGGGCAGACCAATTTCTTGTTTTCGCGAAGTTCTGAGTTGCGAGGAGCAGGGAGGAGATCCAGAATGTTGGATCCAAGCCACGGGAGAACCAGTGGATCAAAACCTCCACATGGTATCACGCATCAGGGGTTGAAAGAATTTTTTTCGACTGCAGAAGTTGCGAAGTGCTGAGCGCCAAGGACTCGTGTGAACACATGGCACATCTATTAGGAGGGGACCACGTGGTTTTCAGGTGGCGTAACAATAAATGCCCAGAGAAAAGTGGAAGCGGATGACAGGTGGTGGACACACGTCACCTGGGAAGGAGTCAACCCATTGTTGACTTATCCCGTCTCAGAGATTCACAAAGGAGGAGCACGAGGGCTCAACACTCCAATTCGCAAAGTTGTGAGTTGCAATTAGTGCTAGTGTTTATCCTAGCCTATGGTTATGTGTGGAAGGCGCTAACAAGGAGGAGCCATACCCGTATCGCATTCTCGGGTACTAGCGTTTGGAGAAAGAGGAGTCGAGGGTATTCAACTCACGAACTCGTGAGTTATCAAAAGCACTTGTGCTAAGGCCCAGTTGTGGTCGCATGGATATGTAAGGCTCGCACCTGGTGTTAAGTTGTGCAGGGTGGGTTTTCATAAAGGACCTTTGGATCAGATTCGTGAGGTTCCAGTAGGGAACCAAAGGAGCCGCTTTGGCTCGAGGAGAATTTAGAACGATCCTGTGCAGATCTTGGCCCGAGGGTTGGGGGTCTACATCAACCAATAAGCCTCCTCTATTTGATGGAACAATTTTTTCTTTCTGGAAGGTTAGAATGAGAACATACATTATGGCCTTAGGTGTTGATGTTTGGGATGTTGTAGAGACCGGATATACAAAACATGTGGTGCTAGCTTCCAAAGATGATAAGTTAGAGTTTAGCTTCAATGCAGAGGCAATGAATGCTATCTTGAGTGGGCTGGCTGAAGCTGAATTTGTAAAGGTAATGCATCTTGATTCTTCCAAAGAGATGTGGGATAAACTCATTAGCAGTTATGAAGGAAATGAGAAAGTAAAAGATTCCAAACTTCAGACATATCGATTGAAATTTGAACAACTAAAGATGAATGAGGAAAAAAACAATTAGTAAATGTTTCTTAAGAGTTGAGGAGCTTTTGAATGTCATGAAGGGTCTTGGTGATAAGATTGAAGACACATTTTTAGTTCAGAAGATTTTAAGATCTATGCCTAATAGATTTAATCCAAAAGTTTATGCAATAGAAGAATCGGATGATGTTAAGATTTTGTCTATTGATCAACTTATAGGAACTATATTTTCTTATGAAATGAGGATTAGTAAAGATAAACCTACCTCTAGAGAAGCTTCATTTAAAGAAGATAAGAATGAGTATTCTGAGCTAGATGAAATTGAAGCAAAATTTGTGAGAAGACTAAAGAAAGGATCAGGCAAGTACCAAGGCAAGTTGCCCTTCAAATGTTTTAACTTAAGAAAGATAAGTCACTTTGCATATAAGTGTCCACACAAGAATAAGGACCAGAACTATGAAGGTGAAGAGAAGTACAAATCCAAGAGATTTGGTAAAAAGAAAATTTTATGTGTAAACAATGATGACTCTTCAGGAGACACAGATAGTGATTCTTCTTGTGAAGATAAGTTTTATGACTTTATGCTTATGGAAAAAGAGGATTATGATAATAAAATCATAGGAAGTGATGTTAATGATGAAGAATTTGTGGTTGACCTGGAAGGAGAACTGATCAGTGCCCTAGAAGAAATTGCTAGACTCATATTTAAGAAGAAAAATAAAAAACAATTGTTGATGCAGTTCGAGAAAGATAGTAAAAAACCTAATGAAGACTTCACCCTGCTAAAAGTGGAATTATAAAAGGAAAAGAAAATAGAGGACATTCTGAAACAAAAATTATCATAGAAGAAGGAAATATGTGAAGCCTTGGAAGAAGAGGTAGTGAAAACCAAAAAAGAGATGGAGAAGTTTAAAGAAATGTATCTCCAAAATATTCCAAGCATCAAAGCCTCACCAGAACTAAATGATATTATGAGAAAACAAAGATATCCTTTATTGAAGACTGTTTTAGGCTATGTAAGTGGTTGTTTTTACTGCTCTAATTTTGGTCATAAGATTGCAAATTGTCAAATTAAGTTTAGAGACATGCAACCGAGGAGATCAAGAAATAAACAATCTTTTCAACATAGAACTAAACAAGCAATGAGTAGACAAATTTGCACCAATAAATTTGACCTATTGAAAAATGAGCTCGAATTCTATAATTGTCATAACTTTGGCCACAAAGCTGCAAACTGCCATATGAAGAATTACAAAGAAGATCCAAGGATAAAACCCTTAGCTAGAAATGCCAGCACATGGAAAAATAAAGATAGTGAAAAATGTGGTCTAGTACTTTCAGATCAAAGACAAAATAACCCCTGGTATATTGATAGTGGATGTTGCAAACAAATGACTGGAGACAAAAGTAAGTTTTTGTCTTTAAGTGAAAGAAAATCAAGAAATGTAACCTTTGGAAATAATGCACCAGGAAAAATCAAAGGTAAAGCAATGGTAAGTCTAAGTAATGGCAAAGGGAAAGCTCAAGATGTGTTGTTTGTAGATGGTATGAAACATAATATGATTAGTGTCAGTCAAGTTTGTGACAGAGGATTTAAAGTTGTTTTCACTTATAAATATTGTAAAACATAATCTGTGAATTTAGGATAGTTAAATGCAAAAGGCATAAGAACAGAAAACAATGTCTATGTTTTGAAAGAAGAAAACGAAGAATGTCACTTAAGAAAGTATGATGAAAGATGGTTATGGCATAGGAGACTTGGACACCTAAATTTTGATCATCTAATCAAACTTAGAAACAGTGGGCCAATAAAAGATCTTCCAAAAATATCAAAGCCATATGATTTTGTATGCAAACCTTGAAAAATAGGAAAGCTCACTCGTACACAATTTAAATCTAAGAACTTTGCATCAACAGAGAAACATCTTTAGCTAATACATATGGATTTATATGGACCATCAAGGAAAGAAGGTACAAGAAAAGAAAATTATTTCATGTTGATTATTGATGATTATTCTAGACTTACATGGGTTTCCTTTCTAAAAGAAAAATATGAAGCATTTGAAAAATTCAACGTGTTTAAGGCTCTGACTGAGAATCAAACAAGAAAAAACCGAAGGTTGTAAGGTCTGATAGAGGAGGAGATTTTAGTACAAGGGACCTCAAATATTTTTGTAATAAACATGGGATCAAAAGAGAGTATATTATTCCAACGAATCCACAACAAAATGGAGTAGTTGAGAGGAAGAATAGATCAGTTCAGCAGATGGAAAGATCAATGATGAATGAAAAGAATATTGCTCAGACATATTGGGTAGAACCAATTCATACAGCTGTACATATTCTTAACAAATCTCATCTCAGGCCATAAAGTGGCAAGACTCCTTATGAACTATGGTTTGAAAGACCTGCTTCAATCAATCATTTTAAAGTCTTTGGGAGTAAGTGATATATCAAGAATATTGATGAAAATTTTGGCTGATGAAGGTATATTCTTAGGGTATGCTACAAATAGTAAAGGATACATATGTTATAATAAGAGGCTGCATAAATTGGTTGATTGTATTGACATAAAAGTTGATGAAGAAATCCCGGCACGAGATGTAAGCAACGTTGAATCAACAACAGAGGATGTAGTTAAAGTTGAAGATGAATAGGTCCAAGAATAAAAAAAAGAAGACTCTGAGTCAGATGAAGACACAAATACTCAGGCGGACTCAAATCAGCAGACAACATCAAATCCTCCCTCCAGGATTACTCAAAATAATCATCCTGTAAGTCAGATAATTGGTGAGAAAGACAAAGGTGTACAAACTAGGAGAAGGATAATCAAAGACACCGATAAATCACATATAGACTTCATATCCATGGTGGAACCCAAGAACTTGAATGAAGCTAGTAAAGATGTAAATTGGTTAAAATCAATGAATGAGGAACTGGATCAAATTGATAAGAACAATACTTGGGAGCTTGTTCCTAGACTTGCAGATAAGAATGTAATTGGCTCCAAATGGGTGTTTAAGAATAAAATGAATGAACAAGGACAAACTGTTAAGAATAAATCCATATTGGTCTATAAGGGGTATGCACAAGTTGAAGGATAATATTTTGATGAAACATTTGCACTAGTGGCAAGATTGGAAGCCATCATAATATTTCTTGCCTATGCATGTCATAAGAACTTTAAAGTATATTAGATGGATGTTAAGTCAACATTTCTTAATGGATATCTAGAAGAATAAGTATATGTGGAGAAACCTGAAGGATTTTCACTGACAGATAATCCTAACTATGTCTATAAGTTGAAAAAGGCATAATATGGACTGAAACAGGCACCACGAGCCTGATATTATAGACTGGACAAATTTCTACAGGACAAAGGGTTCAAGAAAGGTACTATTGACAGTAATCTATAAATTAAGTTTGAAGGTGATGATTTATTAGTTGTTTTGGTTTATGTATATGACATTATTTTTGGATGCACTAATGACCCTTCAGTTCATTGGTTTTCTAATTCAATGTAGAGTGAGTTTGAGATGTCCTTGATAGGGGAACTATCATATTTTCTTGGTTTACAATTCAATCAGAGTTATGCAGGGCTATTTATCTCTCAATAAAAGTATTTGAAGGATATGTTGAAGAAGTTTTAGATGGAAGATTCCTCTCCTATTAGTACACCTATGGTGGTTGGTTGCAAGCTCAGTAAAGATGATATTCACTTGATGTTGATCAAAGAACATATCGATCAATGATAGGTAGTCTTCTGTACATCACAACATCTCGTTCTGATATAATGCAAGTTTTTGGAATGGTAGGTCGTTATCAGTTTGCTCCTAAACAAAGTCATTTAGCAGTTGTCAAGAGGATATTCAAATATTTGAAGGGTACAATGACTTATGGTATTTGGTATCCTAGAAATAAGAATTTTCAATTAAATGCATATTCAGATGTTGATTGGGCAAATTGTTTGGATGAAAGAAAGAGCACCAGTGGAGGTACATTCGTCATAGGTGATTCATTATTTGCATGGCTTAGTAAGAAGCAAGAATATATTTCTTTATAAACTACAAAGGTTGAGTACATTACTACTGCTACTTGCTTCACTAAGATATTATGGATGATACAAACTCTTGCAGATTTGAAGGTAACTTATACTGACCCCATTCCACTTCATTGTGATAACACTAGTGCCATTAGTGTCTCCAAGAATCCTGTGCTTCACTCCAAGACTAAGCATATACCAATAAAGTATTATTTTCTCAAAGAGAAGTTTACAAATAGATTTGTTCAGCTTAATTATATTCCATCCAAAGATCAGATTGTTGATATCTTCACTAAACAACTTGCAACAACTAAGTTTGAGTATCTACGCCATAAGTTGGGCATGACCTTGTTATTTAGTTAAAATAGACTATCTAATTAGGGGGAGTATGTGCTGGTTGAATATCTAGTACCTCTGAAAAGTACTACAACAGCTAAGGGAGAGCATGTTTTTCTTTGACATTGATGTCAAAGGGGGAGAAAAGGTGTGGTCTGGATGCTACAGTTGGAGGTCTAAGCAGAATAGTGCAACCTTTTAGGGTTGCCATCAATGCCAAAGGGGGAGATTGTTGGCATTCTTTACAAGAAGCTTGTGCTTGTCATTGATGGCAAGAACAACAATAAACAAGAACAACATGAGCTCAGGAGGATAAGTGAACAGTATGCAGAGATCAAATATCATAAGGGAAAAATGATTGAGAATTTGATCACCCAAATATTCGTTAGCCGTCAGATCAAATTAAGTAAAGGATAGGATAAATAGGGCACAAGGTTTGAGAATTTGATTATCCGAATATCTGCCAGCTTTCAGATCAAATTAAGTGGAAGGATAGGATAAGAAACTATGGAGGGTCGTTGGATTTAACACCAAGGCAAACAAGCATTGTAGACATATCGAGCCATCGATCTATGATCATGATCAACGAACAACATTTGTTTCGGGTCTAAAGATGTGAGGATTTTACACTTCGGAAAATCTCACTTTAAGAATTTCAAGTTGAGAACTGAAATACCCGAAGCCCAGAGAGGCGAAGAGCCGGAGAAAATTTCAACCATCAGATCCAGAGGGATACGTGGTGATGGATCATGAGCTCCAAAGAAATCACTTCGAGAAGTTTAAGTTTGAGATTTGAAATTCCCGAAGCCCGGAGAGCCGGAGATCCGAAGTAAATCTCGATCGTCCGATCATCCAAAATAGATTTCAGTCGTCGGATCATTCAGAGTAAATCTCAAGCGTCAGATCATTCAGAGTAAATCTCAAGTGTCAGATCATTCGAAGTGGATTTGGCCCATCTAATCCAAAAGAGACATGGAAAAAATCTGTGGATTCCAGGTAAAGACCCGAAGTATGCCTCATCCATCTGATTCAAGGACATGTGGAAGACCTCGTCATCAAGGACATGTGGTAGACCATGTCAACAAGGATATGTGGCATACCACGTCAGCAAGGACATGTGGTAGACCAAGTTAGTGAGTGACATGTGACAACCACTCATCCCATGCCAGGTGAACAGGTGATGTGTGTAATTTTACGTCACTTTGAGAGATTTACTTTGAGAGTTTCACCACCAAAAAATGACATAAGATCCAAAGTCCCGAAGGGACGAAGTCACGAAGAGCCGAAGTGCCGAAGGATCGAAGTCACAAAGGGTCAAAGTGTTGAAGAGCCAACGTCACAAGGGACAGAGTCCCGAACTCCTAGAGGCTGAAGCACCGAAGTGAACAAGGACTGTTGATTTGAGGAGGACACATGGCAGGAATATGTGGACTCTGGCTAAAAGCATTTTGGGAGAGCCTGAAGGTTGAGAATTGAAATCGCTAAAGCCCAGAGTAGCGAAGGAGATCTTGACCATTGAATCGAGTAAGGGGCTGCATAACTGTTGATCTGGTTGAAAGGTCAAATTCCCGAAGTAGAGGCAGAGTCATCGATTGAGAAGGACAGGTTTTTGCAAATCATCGACTCCATAAGATTGGTGTACAAAGAAAAGTAGGGTTTGAGATTTGAAACTCCTGAAGCCCGGATCACGAAGTAAATCACGGTCGTTCATTTAGGAAGGTTAGGTCTGATCCATAGAACTTGAAAGGACAGATCTGAACCGTCATTTCAGGAGCACCGTCAAGATCGTGAGATCAACGGTCCCATCGCATTATGGGGTCAAAACATGCTTGGGTCTTTTTTTTTGTGAGTGGGCCATAATAAAAACCACGGTATTTGCAAAGGCATACGTGGAGCTTTGTAGTGAATTGTGGGGCGAAAAGCAGATTGCCCTCAAACCACCTTTGGTTGCACCCACAATCACGTGGTCACATGAGAGAATCACCCAAGGTCACATCAAAGAAAGATAGGGGAAGGAGATAACGCTTCTAGGATCCACATTAGAGGTTACGCATTGAAAAATCAAAAAGCATATGCATGTATAATCCAACGTCGTTGATCAAATGAAATCTGATCGAAGGGTTGTTGTTTCATCTCATGATTTCTTGATCAGTTAAGTTTCAGTTAAACTAATTGAATCATTGTTCCTGAGTGGTTGAATCAATGTTCCTGAGCATTGGAATCATGATTCCTGAGCATTTTTGAGATTCTCGACTTGAGCATTGGATATGCAGAGTGTAACGGATGATGAGAGCAGGAATAAAAGAAAAATGTTGTGAAAGAGAGAGGTTGTTGTTTCTCTGTAAAAAGTAGTCGAACTGTAAGCAATGAATATCACAACATGAACTGAGGGAGAAAATGCAGATATGAAGAACATAAGTTGGACATAGAAGAAATGGTAAAAATAACATATTGTACGAGAACTTAAGCGTAAGAATATGCGAGTAGGAAGAAACTGATGCAGGTAGAGCAGAGCAATGTAGCAACATAGTGATGAGACTAGTAATCCATTGATAAATATTGTATCACTGTAATAAATTTCAGCAAGCAAATATTTATATTTCAGGGTGGTAGGGTGGTGCTAGGGAGGATTGTTGTCCTCAGAGTTTCAAGTGGGTGCTTGAACATGAGGACTTGTAGCTTACATCTGGTTGCATCTAGAAAAACCAGGGTGGTAGGATGGTGCAAGGGAAAACTATTGTTCTTTGTTATACAGGTTGGTGCATGTGTGACAGGAAGTTGGTGCTTCCATCTAGTTGGTGTTGGAACACTCATAGATTTGGTGCTTCCTTCTAGTGGGTGCTAGAGAAACCAGAGAGTTGGTGCTCTCAACAAGTTGCATCTTGTAAAACAGAGGTGGTAGCCTCACATTGAGTTGATGCTCAAAGATAGATGATGTACAGAACATAAAAAGATTGCCTATCATTCAAAGAAGAAGAGGTTTTCTCCCTTTATGGGTTTCCTCATGAATATTTATCTCTGTGTATATCATATGTGTGATTGATGTTACTATTTGTGTTGTTCATGACTTGCATAATCTTGATGATCACTTGGAGAAGATTAATAATATTTTAATAGGAATAAAATTTCTTAAGCATAGTAACAACTGATTCACCCCCCCCACCACCCCACCTCTCAGTTGTCTTAGTAATTTCAAAATTTGGATCTTTTATAAAGAATCTATGATGTTTTTACCTGAAACACTTGTTTTAGACTAGTTTCAGGACTAGCCACAAACCCTATTTCACATGGAGTGTAACTCCAAAAATTCAACGACTCACAAGATGAATTTTTTACCACGGATACTTGGATATGTTAACTCAATGGAATAGAAATTGCACAGTCTGAATCATTCTGGAAAAAAAATTATTGCGAAAGTGGTTAGATGACCTGTAAATAACATACCTTAGAAAGCATCATCAAAAGAATTTATCCTTCCTTGAATTCCGACCTTCTTTTCTTCACCTTCCCTCAGAAATCCGCCTTCGATATCCTTTGGTTACCTCAAACACCTATAGATATTCAATATGCTCAAGTGTTATCTGAAATGAGAGAGCCTTGCCTCTTATTTATACTCTCCAAGTAGCTTCCTTAAAAACATCTTCTAGGTCACTTTGCCCACTTTCCTTATTTTAGGGTTAACCCACTTCTAATTTCTCCATTAAATTTATTATTTAAATAATTACTTTTTATTCATTTTCAATTATAGTACAATCATCACTTCACTTTAATATTTACCTTCTAAAATATCTTAAACCACTTTGACTACTTTGACCTTTTGGGGCTTCTAGATGACATATGATGGTCCTCCAACTTCGTAAGGCCATAACTCTCAAACCATGAGGAGTTATGTGGCGTTCCACATACCACCAGAAATAGAATGACATGTGATATCCATATAGAATGGTATTACCTACAAATATATCAAAACTCATACCATTATCCATCAAACAAACTAGGGTCCATTACCCAAACCTAGGTTCTCCAACTTTTCATGGCCATAACTCTCTAACCGTGAGGAGTTATGTGACGTTCCACATACCACCAAAAATGGCATGACAAGAACTATCCATATAGGATAGTTTCATTGACAAATTCACTAGAATTAATCTCATTATTCCACAAATAAGAATGGGTTATCTAACCATACTTCTAGGATAACTCAATCCACAAAGTGTCTTCCCATGAAGGCTTTCACCATAAGGGGACCACTTTGGAGTTCATCCATTTCTACTTATTATCAACCATGAAAAGACAATAATGATTCATCTTTAAATAAAACAAAATTGGGTCCATTACCCAAATATTTGTGCTACCAGGCTTTCTTCAAGGGTTGACATCAATGACAACCAACCTTTATCAACAATCTCCCCCTTTGGAATTGATGGCAACACTCTGATGCAAAACTGAAATTATGTCATGCAATACTAAAGTCATATCACTCATGCTCCCCTGGAAACATGCCTCTATCCTCTGCATCTCTGTGACCATTTCTCCCCCTAGAACCGTGTCTCTGTCCTCTGCATCTAATGAATCTCTCCCCCTTTGTCATCAATGGAAAAGGTATCTTTCCATCCGGGGTTGCTCCCCTTGACTAAACTGTCCTCTTTATGGTGATTCCTCGTGTACATCTAAGACATATAAGATAAGAATTAAAAAGAATTCATTTTGGATTAGAAATAATTTCGAGTCTCTGGTGAAGATACTCAAAGGCTTCCCATGGAAGTGGTTTTGTAGAAATGTCTGCCACTTGTTATTTTTTTCCCACATACTCAACTCTGATGTTATTTTCTGCAACTTGTTCCCGTAGAAAGTGATACTTGATTGAAATGTAATTTTTCTTGGAGTGCATCACTAGGTTCTTTGAGATACTCATGGCACTCATATTATCACAATATATTGGAATGGGCTCATCATACTCAACCTGTATATATGTCAAAGTTTGTTTCATCCAAAGAACCTGTGTGCAACATGTTGTTTCTATAATATACTCTGCCTCGGCTGTAGATTGAGATACTGATGATTGTTTCTTTCTTATCCATGATACTAAACATTCACCTAAGTATAACGTTGCTCCACTGGTGCTTTTTTGGTCATCAATACAACCTTCCCAATCTGCATCTGTGTAGGTAATAAGAGATAGATCCTTTTCTTTTGGATACCATAATCCAAACTCTTTTGTTCCTTTGAGATATCTGAAAATTCTCTTCACTGCTAATACATGTGATTCCTTTGGTTCTGCTTGAAATCATGCCACATGTCCAACTGCCTACATTACATCTGGTCTGGATGTTGTCACATATAGTAGGCTTCCAATCATTGACATGTATTGCCTCTAATCTGTAGACTTTGAATCATCATCTTTTCTTAACTTGCAACTGGTTTGCATGGGAGTGATAACTCATTTGAAATCTTCCATTTTGAACCTCTTTAACATTTCTCTGATATAATTGCTTTGAGAAATAAAAATTCCTTGGTTTCTTTGACGTATCTGAAGTCCCAGAAAGAAGGATAGTTCTCCAAGTAATGGCATTTCAAATTCATTCTGCATATCCTTTTCAAATTTTTGGCTTAACCTGTCATCATCACTACCAAAAATAATATCATCAACATAAACTTCAATTAATAAAATATTACCTTGACTTACCTTGATGTAGAGGTTGTTGTCTACACTTCCTTTTCTGAACCTTGCCTATTGTAAATATTTATCCATTCTAGAGTACCATGCTCTAGGAGCCTGTTTTAGACCATAAAATGCCTTCTTTAATTTTCACACATAGTCAACATTCTCTGACAACTGAAATCCTTCTGGTTGTTCAATGTAGACTTATTCTTTAAGTTTCCCATTTAGAAAAGATGATTTTACGTCCACCTGATACACTTTAATATTTTTGGAGCATGCAGAATCTAAAAGAAAATGGATTGCTTCCATTCTGGAAACTGGGGCAAATGTCTCTTCAAAGTCGATTCCTTCAATATGTGCATATCCTTTACATACCAATCTAGCTTTGTTCCTTGTAAATTGTCCATCTTCATTCAATTTATTCCTGAAAACCCATTTTGTGTCGATCGCATTCTTATTCTTTGGTCTTGGAACCAATTCCCAAGTGTCATTTTTCTCTATTTAATCCAATTCTTCATCCATGGCCTTATTCCAAAATTCATCCTTGTTGGCTTCTTCAAAATAGTTTGGTTCAATTGTAGATAAGAGTGCTAGGTGTGTTTGTTTTGGTGAACAGATTCTTCTTCTAGTCTCAACTCCTGCATCTTTGTTTCTGATAATCTGATCTGAAGGATGATTCTCCTGTACTCATCTGTTAGGTGTCTTTGGAGACACTTGTTGAACTTTCTTTTTTTCTTCTGTTGGATTCTCTTCATCTTCCTCTTCTACTTCATTTTCATCTTCTGCTTCTTTTTCAAAAGGTTGTTCCATTGATTCATTTTCTTCTTTCTTTGATTCTGGTCTTCCTGTTTCATTAATTGTTACATTGATGCTTTCCACAACTTTGTTCAATATTAGATTGTAACACTTGTATGATTTTCTTGTACTTGAGTAACCAACGAGTACTCCTTTGTCCACACGAGAGTCAAACTTTCCCATTCTACCATTTTCTCTTTTGATGTAGCATATGCTTCCAAAACTCTGAAGTGATTCACATTTGCTAGTCTTCCTTTCCATACCTCGTAGGGAGTTTTGTCAATGTTGTTTCTGAGAATTACTCTATTTTAAATGTGAACTATTGTATACATTGCCTGTGTCCAAAATATATCTATCAATTTGGAATCCATTAGCATTGTTGAAGACATTTCCTATACTGTCTTGTTCTTTCTTTCAACAACTCCATTCTGTTGAGGTGTCCTAGCAACGGATAATTGCCTTTTTATTCCATGAATGTTGCAAAAGTCCATAAGTTTCTTTGAAGTGAACTCTCCTCCATTATCAGATCTCAAGCATTTGATTTTTGAATCCATTTCATTTTCAACCATTTCCTTGTAGATTTTAAAGTTTTCAAAAGCTTCTGATTTATTCTTGAGAAAGAAAACTACATTCATTCTTGTATAATCATCAACTAATAAAATAAATTATTTCTCACCTTTTAAACACTTTGTTGTAGTTGGTCCAACTAGATCAGTGTGCACAATTTCCAGTGGTCTTGTTGTTGAATATTCCTTTGATTTTAACCTAGTCTTTGTTTTCTTTCCTTGTTGACTGTTATAACCCTATAATTCATAGGATCATCTGTCAATTGGAAAATTTTCACTATGGATGTATTTTGGCTTGCAAATAATATTTCATTTCTACAAATTATTTTCAAGGAAAGGAAAAGAAAAGAAAATTCATGATTGTTGACACTGAGTGGTGTTTCCTAACCCCATGGAGACAACAGCAAGGGAAGCAGCGCAAAAAACCTACAAAAAGAACTAAGCCTATTTTTTTGCTTCATTCATGCCTAGAGAATAAAGAACGCGCTTAGATCGACGGTCGATCTAGCGACGCGTAGATCAACGACTGACAGTGGATTCCAGACCCCCTCAACTGTTTTTTTTTTTAATGGTGGGGAGGGGGGGGGGTCTAGAATGGTGACTAAAAAGTGCGCAAATATCTACGGTCATCATGACAGCACGCATATGGATGGTCTATAGGTGATTCTGGACCCCCTCGACCGTTCTACCTTTAACGGTGGGGGGGGGGGTCTGCAATGAGGCAGTTTTTCTAGTGGCCCCTGTCCCAACGTGTCATCCATCCATTGCATCAGACATCCTCCAATATAGACCACTTACTTCTTACCACCCTTTCAACTTACCACCTTAGGGGGGGTCCGAAATACCACTTACCTCTCCAAAACCGCCCTCCCCCATTTTCACAAAACCGTTGTTTTTCCAGTTTTGACACCTTGTCTTGCAAAGCAGATTCTGGGAAAACGAAGATGAAATTTTAAAAACCGAAAGAGGTTTTTGTTCATCACGGGTTTAAGAACAAAAAGTCTCTCATTTTTTGCACAGGTTCCACCAGTTGGGAGAATCAAATCTTTCATTCAACCTCAGTTTTCGGATTTTTGGTTTTCCTGTTACAGTCCTGATTTTGCGGGAGATGTTACGGAAAGATGAAGGCGAATTTGGAAAAACCAAAGGATTTTTTTGTCCATAACATGCCCTTATACAATAAAATATTTCATTTTTTCCTAGGTTTCATAATTTAAGAGAAAAAAATGTCTGAGTGGACCTCTTTTTCATAGAAATCCAGCCCGTTTTTCATGGCGGACAGTTCAGGATTTTTGGGGATTTGTGGTTGTTTTTGGCCGAGGCGGTTGAATCTGACTTCTGAAACTTGTTGGGAGATCTCTCCTATTTATTCATATGATTTTAATGTAAAAGGAGGTTGATCAGTCAGAGGACCATGATTGAGGTTTTGTAAAACATCTCACTGAGCCTTCTGTATTTTTATCAATTCAATAATACAGGATTCATGTGTCATTTTTGGTGGTGATGCTTTCCTCATTCATTGTAAATTTGTTTCCATTGTATTTCTTAAGTTATTCATACTCTGAATTATGAAAAGAAGTTTGAAGAACAGAATTTGGTGAGACATACACTTTGTTTCTGGCTTTGACATAATTGTCAATGTTTTCTTCTTAATGGTTAGTTTCAGGATTCTTGATTACCTTGTTATTGCCTATTCTTCTCATCTTTCTCCTCTAAATCCAAAAATCAAATTCAAAGAATCCAACAAGAGTGTCTACCTTTACCTGTAATGCTGTCGGTAGAACTTTTTTTTTATTGAACTTCAGGTTGTGACCCCATTACCCAATGGACCTCTTTTCTCCTGTTCCAGCCAATCATTTAAAAAATCCAAACTCTGAACCCATTAGCTAGCCTAATATCTATTCAAACAAATATATATCACATAGAGAGATCCCTCTCTGAGTCTTGGAGGGCTAGATCCAATACTTGAAGTGGTTTTGGTGTTTCCTTTGTGACTGCCTCCATAGCCTTGGGAAAATTACAGAGCGTTAACGGAATGGCGAATCCATTGGGGACTCTCCCTAGTAGTACACTTCAAAGCTCAAGATATGATCACTGATGGTGGATAGTGACCAGACACAAGAAGGCTGAGATCATTTACTTGGAGACTCCAATTATCTCCAGATAGTGCCAACTCAAAGACTCCACTGGAGGAAGAACCTAAAGCATGGCCAAGCAACCTAGAAATACCAGGTACTCAAGCTCAAATTGCATTCAAGACATCTTTGGTTTTATCTGCAATTATGTTTTGTCTTATTCTAAGCCTGATCAAAAGTATATTGTTGAAGATTACATTGATCATCTACAAACTAATGAGCCTCAAGAGATCAGATCCCCAATTGTAGATTATGTACATACTCATACACCTGTGCACATCCCAGATGCACCTATAGAAGTCCTAGTGAGACATAAGCCTCCTGCTTTATCTCCTACTCTTGATAAAGCTCTTGATGCCTATAAGCCTCTTGCTTCACCTCATGTACCTATCAAAATCCCAGACAGATACAAACCCCTATATTTGCCTCCTATCCTCCATGACCTCCCTATAAATTACACCAATAATCTGCCCAGGTTTGATGGAGAGGATGCCAATATTACTACTGAAAAACACATCCAGAGGTTTTGTTTTCTTTCCTTGTTGGCAATGCTTGCATAAAGTGTTGGTTGGTTTCATGATCTGGGGCATTTCTATGGATGCTTCTCTTTTGCTGACTTTGACAAGGTTATCAAAATGTATGTGACCCATTCTTCAGTGCCATAGACAACTTTCATCTTCCTTTCCTAGAAAACACTTTTCATTTCCAATTTCACTTAACAAATATATGTTGCTTGAAGTTCTTGCAGCTGTAGCAATCAATTTTCCTAAACCTTATTTTCTTATCTCGCACTTTTGTGAATCGAAAGTAACGTTATGACCTTGGTCACACATTTGACTCACACTTAGAATATTATGTTTCATATCTTCTACTAGTAGAACATTTTCTTCCTCTGTATTCTTGTTCCCAATTCTAACTATGCCCTTTCCAATGATTTTAGTTGAATCATCATTTCCAAAGGAGATTGATCCTTCTCTTTCCTTTCTTAATGTAAGAAACCTATCTCTATCACATGTCATGTGTTTTGAATAGCCACTGTCAACATACCAACCATGTTTCTTCTGCTTGGCTTGTAGAGCGAGTATGCATTCTTCATTGCTATACTAATTCTGCTTTCTTGTCCATGTCCTTTTCCGAGGTCCCTATCTATTACTGTTGTTATTCTATTGCGGTTCTCTAGGAGGGACTATCATTCTGCAATCTTTGGCCATGTGTCCAAAGTTGTTACATTTGCAAAATTCTACTTCAGTGCTCAAAGATTCAAACCTATTGTAACTTATTCTCTGTGTTTCACTAGGCCTTCTTGGATAACCCTTTTCTATATGACTTTCAAAGTTGTTTATGTTCATGTTGTTAGCTCTGCAATTCACAACTTTTTGTCCAAAATTATTAAATGCATAACATAAACCAAAACATATAGTTTGAAACATGGGAGTTGAATATATTATGAAAGGAGGTGCTCTTATGAATCCTTGTCCTTTTTGAGGCCTATTTGTCTATTCTTGATTCTAAAATCTAAATCTTCTCGGTGGAAGAGTGTCCCTGTAATCTTCCTTGTATATCTTCCTATCCCCTTTGATTATTTCTACATAGATTTTTGGATATGTTTCTTTCTCTATTTTTTTGGAGCTTGATGTCTTTTCTGTTTGATTGTATCCAAGTCTGGACTTGTCAAGATGATATTTTTGACTATTGATAATGTCATCCAAAACTTTTGATCTATTATGCATATTTTTCTTTTGAATATCCTTTCTTAATGTGACAATCTTTGCTTCCAAATTTCCAATGATCTTGTCCTTTTATTCTAGTTGTTCTTTGAGTGCTTCTTCAATTCTTTTATATTCTTCTATTTGAACCTTCAAATTTGTGATCATTTGTTCTAGTTCTTGAGTGTCTTCTTTCTTGTCTAGTTCCATGTGTAGTTTCTTGTTTTTCTTCTTTTCTCTTCTGATAACTTCTATGGCACACATCAATTCTTCTTGGTAGTCAACTTTTGCCTCTTCAATTTATTCTTTGACTTCTTCATATTCTTCTTCAGTTTCTTCATATTCTTCTTCAGAGTCTTCTTTATTAGAGTCTTCTACTACCATGGATAAAACTCTTCCTATCTCACTGTCACTGACTTCATCTTCATCTAATGATGAGATGTCTTCTTTGGTGCATAAGATTTTCTTTAAAACATTCTTTGTAGTTATTTTGCCTTTATATGTTTGTTTTCCTTTTGAGTAACCTTCATCATTTCTCTTTTTCTTATGAGGACATTTGTTAGCAAAATTACCATTATCGTCACAATTAAAACAAATTAAACGAAGCTTACCTCTATAACTACTGTCAATTCCCTTGTTCAGTCTTTTGATGAAGTTGGCCACTTCTTCATCATCTTATAAGACATCACTGTTGTTGCTATGTTCTTCTTGTTGTTTTTCCTTTTGCTTTGATCTTTTGGATTCTTTGAAAGATGCTTCTTTTACATCTGGATTTTCTTGTTCAGTTCTCATTTGATATGTTGTGAATATTCCATGTAATTCATCCATGCTTATTGAGTTTAGATCTGATCTTTCTTCTAGTGCTGATATCTTAGGGGTCAAATCTCATAGGAAGAGATCTTAGTACCTTTTGAACAATTATAGATTCTTCAATTTCTTCTCCCAATCCTATGATTGCATTCACTATTTCATCAACTCGTAAGAAGTAGGATGCAATATTCTCATCTTCCTTCATCTTTAGTTGTTTGAACTGACCTCTGTAAGTTTGAAGCTTTGCTACTTTGAATTTTGAATCTCCTTCATAAATATTTCGAAGCTTGTCCCAAATCTCTTTAGCAGCTTTACAATGTGCAACTTTGGTGAATATTATTTCACTGAGACCATTCAGAAGTGAATTTGTGGCTTTGGAATTATTGTTGTGCTACTTATATGTTTAGTATAATGCACTCATTAATTATCAATCCTGGATTCGTAATCAACAGAGTTGCAAGACACCAGTAAGAAAGGTAATTCTAATGTCATGAGTATAGAACTATTCTAGACTATGCATGCTGGAAATAAAGCAAACTAGCAAATGAAAACACACTTTGGTTGTCTTTCACAGAGAGGCTATCTACTCCATTAAGGCACATGAAAGTATGAGATGGAGTTCTTTGATAGATCAACTCTACTATCTGACCCAGGAATCTAGCTATGCAATCATGCTTCTAAAAGGGAAATCACACATCAATCATCACTCATCAATCATCGAGACATAGTATGGGTAGTTCAATAGTCAATATACTGAGTATGTTGTGGTTCACAATGTGTTGTTGTAAACTTCACTAGTTCTCCATCAATTATGTCTGACTACTGTTGCCAACATTCATGTCCATGAAAAAAAATCAAATTCATAAAAACACAAACATGGCATATGCAAAACAAAGTAAGTAAAGATCTCTAAATAGTCGAAACCTAAACTGAACTATACTGCTATCCTCTGAAAGGGTCAAAGCTTCAACTAGTCTAACATCTATACTATTGAAATCAACTATTAACACTAATCTATAAGGATGCTGAACTTTGTTGGGAGGTGGGCCCTTGCCGCTTCAACAGGTCAACGACTGGACTCTACAGTAAGCTTTCTTTCAATCCACGCATTCCTCTTACTCAAATTTCAAAACATAGAATTAAACTATGCTAACAACTCAACTCACATTCATTCATAAATGATCAAGACCTGGAAATAAATGACATCCATCTATTAAACTTCAACTCAAAATCTGTTCTGCAATATGTAACACTGCTTCACATACTGTGTTATGCTAACTCTCTACTACCTCCACCATCCTTGTCATGACTATTTAAACAGTCTTAGTCGTGAAACACAAGGAGGTGCAATATTTAGCAAATCATCAATTATCAAATTTATATATTCGGTTACATATTTTAAGCTTCATCCTCATGACACGAAGTGTATGGGGATGAAGAAATAAACAAAATATATTATCATAACCTTTCTAGAGGTTTGATGATTCAACAAACATCCAACAATTATCTTTGGTACGATCTGGAGCTAAAATTGGTATATTTTGTTCATATATTGGTACCGGATCGTGACAGGTGAGATTTGGTAAATGGTACCAGATCCGAATAGTATGCAAGTGGTTGGTACTGGACTAGAAGAGTCTGTGGCCATTGGTACCGGATTGCGATAGTGGATGGTTCGGTACCGGATCTTAATGGAAGGTGCGCTTGGTACCAGATTCAGATAGTGGCAATCTGGTGCATAAGTACCGAATGGCTGAGTTGTTATAGAAATGTTGGACTCGTCTAGAGTTCAAAGGTTGCACACAGAAAATTAAAACATTAGTACATGAAACATTTAGTCTCCTAGCTCAATAAACCACAAAAATGCATGAATTAATTATACTTTACCTTATGACCTCATCAATGGCTAATGGTAGTGTTCTTTGTCATTTATCCAAGCTTAGGTAAGCCAAAAAGGTATAGATGAGGAGTATAATCGGGTAGTGGGATGTCAATTTAGAGGCTCAACAATTATTTTGACCGAGTTTCACTGCTTTGTCATTTGTTGGTGGAACTGTTGATGATGTGTATCCATCTACAACTGATTGTCAAATTTCAAATCCATGTGCCTATATATATGTCTTCATCCTTATGCTCCAAAAATCATAAACTGATAGATTATGTTCTTCAGTGTGTTTTATGCAATTCCTCCAGGTGTCACTACTTGGAACCTCTCATAAAAGGAGTTATAGAAAAAATGGCATACCTTGCTGAATTCTGGCTTATTCTAGAGAGAGACCTTGTAGAGCGTGCCCTGCACATAATGTTTTTAAATAGATATGAAACTGTTACAAAAAATACCAAAGACTGTACTCTAACCAATACATTTGGTATTACTGAATTTGGATCTATTATGAAGAAGTTATGACATTTTTACCCAAAACACATGTTTTAGACTAGTTTCAGGACTAGCCACAAACCCTATTTTCCACGGAGTGTAAATCCAAAAATACAATGACCCACAAGATGATTTTTTTACCACAGATACTTGGATGTGTTTCCTCAATGGAATAGAAATTTCACGGTCTGAATCATTCTATAAAAAATGTTATTGCGAAAATGGTGAGATGGCCTATAAATAACATACCTTAGAAAGCATCATCAAAAGAATTTATCCTTCCTTGA
>ML803223.1:225479-251408 GCA_009831015.1 Picea engelmannii | reverse complement strand
AAGAAGAAGGAAAGTAACAAGTGTGGATTAGTATTATCTGCTCAAAGAAAAATGAAACCTTGGTATATAGACAGTGGTTGCTCCAAATACATGACGGGAGACAAAGGCAAGTTTCTATCGCTAAGTGAAAGTAAATCAGGAACTGTAACCTTTGGAAATTATGCTCCAGGGAAAGTTAACCAGCTGACCTATTTCCCGCGCCCAACGAACACCCGTTTACTCAAAACTACCCTCACCCTTCCTACTTTCACCATCTACCCACTCATCGCACTAGAGAAATTTACACCGTTTTCTCCTCCGTTACAGTCAGTTGCCCCCATCTATAGTCATCACCGCTAACATTGTTTTTTTTGCAGGTATTGTTACAGTAATGGCGCTAAAGTCAAAACGAGCAGAAGGAGAGGAGAATCCATTTCTCCCACCTCCTGTTGACCTCGACAGGATACCACTGGCCAACAAATATTATTTAATCATAGATACTAAGTGTGATTTCAATTTCCCAGACCTCTAGTCATGGCTCAAATAAGTTTTCCTGGACCAGAGTGATGAAATTGGACTCTGGGAATCCAATCTACCCCTGTATCTCTTTCCTCAGATTCACTCTTTTCCAGAGTTTTCCCTCAAATTCCAAGCCCACTACATTCTCAAGCAAAGAGCCATTCTGTCCTCCTCTGGAGAAGTTATTTTCCTCATCACGCCTAAAACCATCGACCAAATGATGCAAATACCTCAAGCTGACTCTGCATCACCTTTTAACCTTGAAATCCTCACCGAATTATACCATAAGATGACCTTCCCTCAAAGAGCTCAAATATTTGAGCTTTTCCTCCCACAATCCGCTCAAGTCCCCGCTACAAATCCACCTTATCCCTCTTCCATATTTTTGACCAAAGGAAACCAGATCATCACGTCCCTATGCGCCTTGTTGGGTTATTACTCAGATCAGTGGGTAGATGAACCCATTCTAGGATTTTTATCTATTTTCTCCACCGATGAGAATCCCACTACCCAGTTCAACTTTGGCACGTTCCTGACAAATAATATTCACGAACAATTTGTCAATTTGGTCACAGAAGGCATGTTTAGGTATTCTGCAATACTAGCATACTTGTTCATTTTCTTTCAAGTGGACAAATTTACTTTTTCCATGCAGAAGATGGACGGAGATGGAAAACCCCAGGCAGTAACTGCATGGACCTCCCTGCTTAGGCATAACTCCACGGAGTTCAGTTTCAAGGAGTTCATCGATCAATTCTACCACCCAGTGGTAAGTATGCTTAGCAGCAGGACCGAGTCTAGGATAAATGATGAAGTTCAGAGGATCCTGCATCTCTCGGATCACACAAAGACATGTGATTGGTATTTATACCAAAATCACACTGAGATTAGAGTATATGGGTGCGAGTTGGCACCGTATAAGCTGCCCAAATACCTACCTATCAGAATTTTTTCCCTGGAGTACATAAGGCAGATGATAAACTTTGATGATATTCACTTTGTGTCACGAAAGAAAAAGAAACAACTCAGAATCAAAGGGCATATTGGCTCTTTCATTTGCAACAATCATGGCGCTGGAGAAGAAGCAGACAGGCTACTGAAGGAAATGAAGTTCTTCATGAGTTTCACATGGCACTACGACCCGTGCGGGATCATCTCCGAGATGAGGGTGAAGAACAAGAATATCCCATATGTCCACGAATCTAGGCCTGAAGTCGAGAAATTCACAAACCAGACAGTATGGGAACCAAACAATTTGGTCGAAGCAGAATAGCAGGATCGCCCTGCCACTGTATCACAAACAACCACCCCACAGGTTCCGAAAGAGAAAAGGCATAGGCGAGATTTTTCTCCGCCTGTCACTGAAGTGTCGTCAGAAGAATTCCAATTGCATACCAAGAGGTCTAGAACTAGTTCATCTCCCGACCCAACTGGGAAAAAGGAAGTCCCATCTACTACAATGACCAAGGTTGACAGGCCGCCCCTCAGTGCAAGCCTCCAACATATCATAACCTCAGTGTTGCCGAAGAAATATACAGATACTCCACCAACCACCCAGCCAGGCAAGGTAGGACCGAATCTGAGCATCTTTGAAAAATACGATCTGATCAAGAAAAGGAATCAGACTTTGACCAGCAGCACTTGCGCCCAGTTCTGGAAGTAGACGTCAACTGCACAACATAGGATGCTATCAGCATTTGACATGGAGAAGGGCAAAATGCATATGGCATTCCTCCAAGCACAGGTGCCATATCCAAAGGTAATCATTGATTACAAAAGGGCCACCTTTGAATTCCAGACTAAGGATTTGCATCTGGCTGATCAGATTGATCTGCACAAGAAAACATGAGAGATGGTTTTCTATACATTGGCGCATGCTTCCACGACTGTGTCCAAATTGCAAGTTTCCCTGAACAACGTCCAAATACAATTTAAGTTGGAAAAGATATCATCCTTTTCCAAGGACAACAGGATCAAGACGTTGGAGGAACTGGTCCTCAAGATCAACTACGATCCTTCGAACGTGAAAGCAGCCAAGGAGATGATTAAGAAGAAAAATGTTGACATAGTCTCCTTAAGGAAACAACTGAAACTGCCACCAACAGAGGATTCACAGGCGAAGGAGATAGCAGAGACAGAAGGAGAAAAAGATGAAATGCTCAAACTACTCATGGAGCAGAATGCACAACTAAAGGAAATGGAAGCTGAGATGGAGAAGCTAGTAAAAGAGAAAGAACAACTGAAGCTAATGGAAGTCATTCCATTGAGTGCCATTCCACTTTCGGGAGTGAGCACAACGTCAGTAACATAAGTCCCATCTGTGACTCCACTGACATCCCTGGAAAAGACAACCAAATTGGCTAAATCTATGGAAAATATGAACCTGTAAGAAACATAGATTAGCAGGCTCAAAAAGGAGATTGAGAACCTTTAGGAACTCAAATCTTCCTTTCAGAACAGTCTCTCTAAGCAAAATCAAGTATCATACCAGCTCAAACAAGAGTTACAACAGCTCCGGAAGCAAACAGTGGCAGGTAAAACTTTGGCCGAGGTTAAAGAAAGTGTCTGGACAGACATCACCAAGTCTATGAATGAGATATGGCCCATGATACAGATCATGTTTGAGCAAAATGAGTTGGTGCAGAGAAGCAAACAGGCCATTGAGAAGATCAGATCATAATTGGGAGAGATGCCTACACAGGCCAATGAAATCATCAAGTTCCTAAATTCTAAGACCAGGGAGGAGCTGGAAGAGCTTAAAATTGAGGATAGAACAGAGACCATCCTTGAGGTCAAAGGAGTTTTGACTAAGAGAGGATTAATGCTTCAGCTGGAAGAAAAGGTTCAGGCCATGGATCTAGGGGTACAAAGGTTTTTTAGTAAGATTGAGGCTCTACAGAAGAGAGGTCTTCCTGGTCTGAAGGTAATCAATGACAAATTGATGACACTCCCAGACTACAAAAGGAGATTGGCCGATGTGGCTAAGGACATTTCAAAGTTTTCAGGAATTCAAGGTAGCATCACTGGCAAGGCATTTCTAGATGCACTTCAGTGGGACATTAGTATTCAACATAAGATTTGATACATCTTTGTCACCAAACCTACCTTCGCCAAATACAGAGAAATGGATGAAGTTTATCGAAGGCTACTCAAAGTCAACGTGCCCAGTCATATTCGATGGGAAGAACTCTGTGATATGATCGAGTAGCAGATGAGTTTTCCCAGCCTAGTCATTTGTCCAGTCAGATGAGGCCGTGCAGAGGCCTCACCAACGGTTCACCCAGAAAACAACATGCAATTGTGACAAATCATCAAGCAGTTCCTAGATTTATGAAATTTGTTAAGTTAGTTAGGCTAAAAATAGATTTAGCACGTCCTGGTCTTTGATGAAAGGATGGCTGGTAATTTTGAGTTATAAATACTTCATCTTTCGAAGTATTGAGGGTTGTTGATATTCACGCCCTGAAGCTATCATACTGTAATATTTTTGAAGAGATATCCCATTAATACAAAGAAGCATTTTACAAGATTCTTGCGTGTATTCATTGGTGATGTTTTTCTCTCTAAGTTAAATGTTATTCTCGCTTTGTTATCACACTGTTTTATAAATCTAATCTTTGGAAGTAATGAACATTGCAGGATTTATCTCGTATACCCTGTTTCTTACTCAAAAGATTTAAGTGTTTTATCTTCTCATTTTACAATAAAGAAATTCTTAACTGCTTCTTTGTTGTAATTGTCTTTCTCATCTTTTCTGCTATTCCTCATTTATGCTACTAAAGAATCCAGTGATTATATTATCTCGCCTTGTGAAAGGTTCCTTTGTTTTTCTGGTTCGAATTTCATATTTACGATACGGACCCCATAGCCCAATGGATGTGTAAACTGTCTCAACCAACTTGAAAAACACTACGACAACAAAACCGACTTATTTATTTACCTAGCCTAATATTTAAAAATTTGAAACATATTTAAATCATATAGAGAGATCCCTCTCTGAAGTTGGAAGGGCTAGATCCCAGCTTCAAAAGCGGTTGGATAAGGTTACCTCTCGTAGATTTCTTCTTCTGAACAACCTCTAGGAAATTTACAGAGCGTTAACAGGTTGCACTTGAAGAAATATCTCCTTATAGGACCCCATCGGAAGCTTCTCCCACTCTATTATGGGCAATACACCATCACCAAGGTTGTGGGTGATAATTATTTCGAGCTCAACATTCCTCCTTTCCTTGGCTTGCACCCAGTGTTCAACATGGATATCCTTCATCCATATTTCCCGCCATTATTGGACACCTCAGAGATAATAGAACAATTGAAACCAATAGAGTTCAAGCCCAAATACATGAAACAGGCATCTGGTGATCATATTGTGGAAAAACAGATCAAGGGCACTCACCAACAAAAGATCCAAGTTTATCGAGTTGTCAAAGTAGAGTAGCTCCTGCACCAAGGCAAGTGGCTCACCTGGGGCCAAATTCAACAGAAATTTCCTCAACTTATGGGGGAACTCAACGCAATGGATACCATTTCTTCCTAATGGGGGAGGATTGATCCATATGGATTTTGGTGGCCTCCCATCTATTCCAACTAGATCATTTTGGCAATTTTTCAGTTTTGTAGTTTTTCCCTAGTTTTCAGGTCCCTGACTTGAGGGGTCATTTTGAGGCCCTAAACAACATTTTTTAGGGCTCGCCACAGCCAAAACTATTTTTACTAGATAGCATAAAAAAGTGTATTCCTCGAATAGACCTTTCCAATAGGATATCGTGTGCCTAAAACATAGATCGTATGAAAATGTTACGACCCCGAGAAGTTTATGTATTAACGTACCCAAACAGGGCCCACATGACTTTTGGCGCTTCATCTCCTAGGGTTAGGTTTTCTGGATGTCTAGGAATTTTGACATTCCTGTTTATTGTAAAAAGGAATCCAGAGCCTCATTTTATTCATCTTCTTATGAATGAGCGCAACCGTCACATCTCTTCTAAGTGATAAGTCACCACCATCCTAGCAAGCTTGTTTCTATTGCATTTTACAGTTTCAACTTATTTCTTTATTGAATAGAAACCAATTTTATTGTATATATGTTATTTTGTGTTAAGCATATTTTGATAATAATATGTATTCATTTCATTCTGCAAATATATTCTGGATTGATGAAAGACAACGAAAAATGAGGAATGTTTCTACTGTAATATGGAGGTCTTCTACACTATCCATTGAAGGTGCAAGTCTACATCATGTGAATAAAGGAGTTGAGGTCGAACACAATGAGACTTTATTTGATTACTGGTCATTAAGGTATACTATTAATAATCATGAGACAACCCACCGATAATGAAAGAAGGTATCAAAGAACTGAGTACATTCTACAAGTGTGAATAAGGGTTTTGAGGTTGAGCACTTGAAGAATCTATCGATCAAGATACATTGAGGAAATCCCAACTATCAATGGAGGGATAACCTGGCACTAATGAATGCAATCCTCTAGGTACTCATAGGACTCTAGGTCTCATTTCAAAAATATATGAGTTGAAGTCGATGGAAGGAGACCCACTGAAAGGAGAGAATTAGGGAATCTCTCATCATTCAGCATGAGGTATAAAGAAATATCTTGATGATTGGGAGGAGCTCAGATGAATAGGATGTTCACAAACCAATGACTCTGTGCATCCCTTTTATGCACCAGATGCAAGTAGTGCATGCAATATACCCTTTGAATAGCAACCAATAAGGAAAACCGCAGACAAAGGAGAGGAAACCACCAATAAGGCTAATGGAATCCAAGACATTGCACGAATCCCAATGTGTGAATATATTTCTTGTCGTCGAACATAAGGGAAACCCCCCAATCAACAGCCAATGAGGAAATGTCATATGTTCAGTTCAAGTTTACCTACCCATAATGAAGGTAGGACCATGGTGCATGGTAGGACTACAACTTCATGCGACTTTACGATACACTGAGGGTATTGCCAACAAGAAAAGTGAAGAGTTATAAGAAATGGTCGACATAGGCTTATAGACTTCCTTTGAAAAAGAGCATGAGACATATGGATAACTCAGGTATCATAGACTTGATGATAAAACTATGTCATCTAGGAGGCATCAACAAACTCTCCATTGGGACTAGAAGAATAACCAATTGGAGGAGTAAAATATAAGTAATGAGCTCAACTTCCTAAGGTCATGCTAAACCCAAACTTTGGAAGAAAGTGGAATCAAAAGTTTGTTCTTTGTTCAAAGGCGACACGACTGCTGTCAATATGAGATAATATTCCTTTCCCACCCATCTTTTGTTTTTTTCATAAGAAAAGAAATGTTATGATACATAAGAGGAAATGAGTTTCATGAGTAAGAAACTAGTTCCAAGAAGTGGAACATACCTATGCTCAATGCAAGGAAGTGCATGCAGGGCATGGGCACTCGGGGAATGTCCCCTCTAAGGGTACAAGGTGTCAAGATGAAAAGGATATATAGAAGGAAATGCTTGGCTAGTGATGCAAATTTTTGAGATAAGAGGATTATAACGAGAAAGCGAGAACTGAAAATAGGCTCAATAATGCAAGTAATATGATGGAATGCAATTACAACTTAGCTCCAAAAATAATGTCCTTTTTTGTAGATTTAGTCTCCAAGGCCCGAAAAAGTATAAAATAATACCCATGAGAACTCTTATAGCCAATGGTGACTAGAGTATTCATTTTTCATAAGTAGTCTACTTGGTTCGTAAAAGGGTTAAACTTATACCAAATATATGTCCTTTCAAAGACATTTAATGAGTGTGAAAGATACAAGTTCACTCGAAAATATTTTCGATTTTTCGGGAGTCAGAAAAGAGCTTAACCAAGACTCAGGGGGAGTCCCATAGGTAACAATCAGAATTCTTGTGAGTAAGAAAATGGGGTTTGAATGAAAATCCATATCAGGACTATAAGGAACTCTCGATCCTATGGAATAACTTTTTCATGGGCACCAAATGACACAAAGGTTATAACTAGGGAACCCATGTTTGGTAAGCCTCTACCAGTTACTAACGACATTTTTGGTAGCCGTGAAAAGGTTATGTGTCACTAATAAATGGATCTGTACCTAGGGTGTATGGATCATGGTCATAGGATGATGCAAGAATGAAAAACAGAGTGAAAACCTATCCTATATGCTAGTGAAAGAATATAGTTGTTTAAGGCATGGGCGGGGGGTACGATGCTAGAAACCACAAAAAATCCTGAACAAAACCACCAAAAACCAAGTATTTCCACTACACTATTAGTCCATAGGTCAAAAAATAGCAAACAACTATAGAAAGTGGGTAAAACATTTATACTTATAATAAAAATAGATCATTTTACCATACCATTAGATTTTTTTAACCCACATAGTGCATTTAGGACATTTTACCCATGATCTTCAAGTGTAAATTAAGGGAGCTACAATCAATGAAATCAATAATCATTCTAACCAAGTAAGTGACCATCCCCTCTTCTTCAATTTCAATGGTTTAAATTTTAGTTTTAGGCCCCAGGTTTTTAGTATTAGAAGGTGTAACATGGAAACTAGGGTATACGCGGGTGACAGATCATCGAGTCACATATACTACCCCATATATGAGGAAAAATTGAAGCATGCATGCATATATGAAACCCTATACACAATTGTTATCAAGTTATCCCACGTACAAGTCTGTGAACAAGATTTTTAAAACGTTTTGACTCAAAAAATGGTTTTTCCTTTGCAGGATGGTTCTTGGATGGAGGGAAAGGGAACATAAGGAGATAGATGCAATAGTCGAAAGAGATGCAAGGGATCAAAAATATTTAAAACGATGTGGCCTTTATAAATTTTGTTCTCTTAGGGGAATGCATACTTATGTGATCTTACTGTAGTTGCTAGTAAACTATTGGGATCTAGAGATAGAGTCCTTCAAGCTCGATGGAAAACCATTGAGGATTGAAGTGGATGATATATACTTTATCATAGGATTTTCTTTTCGAGTTGAGGTAGTGAATCTCAAGGCCCGAGGGGTTGTGGGTGGTATGACTATGGTGGAGTACATTGCCACCCACTGTGTTGCAGACACAAATAAAGTAGGGATCCAACTCCCTATCAATGTGATCAAGAACTTGAGCTTAAATATCGTTGTGCTTTTACTCACACAGATTCCAGGGTCAGCCTCCTTGCACCAGGAATCAAGGCCACTCATGTTTTATGTGGTGGAGTGTTTAAGACCCACTATTTATGACTGGTATACCTCACTATTGGTTAACATGAGGATCCAGTTGATGGATTGCAAACAAGGGAAAATGAGAAATTTTGGATGAAGGGATAAGACAGACTTATGGGATAAGCCTAACTTATCATACTGAACCTTAACACATCATTTATTTTCTTTGATAATTGTAGATTCATCTCAACATTTTTCATCGAGGCACTCCTGGTATACGAGGAGTTCTTCAAGATCATATGTGTGAGGTAGGAGCTCAATTTACAACATAAGGGAAGGGATTTCACATTCAATCGGAAGAATCGACTCCACGCCATCTACTAATTGAAAAGGAGAGAAACCGATGGAAGTATTTACCATGGTTCGGTATGCCCAAAGTGTAGGGTAAAGCATCAGATTCCAGTTAGATTTACTCTGGCTAACATTTTTTTGCAAGATGGTCTTGAGAGATTCATTCACTGCCTCGACTTGTCCATTTTCCTGGGGATAGTAAGGGGAAGAATGATTGTTCTTAAAACCCAGTTTTGATGCTAACTCTTTCATCATTTCATTTTAAAAGTGACTTCCATGATCAGTGACAATATCTCTTGGCATTCTAAACCAGGCTATAATCTAGTTGAATACAAAGAATGTTGAAGTCTTACCATCGAATTTAATGGTAGGCATGGACTTTTACCATTTAGTAAATTAATCCATGGCCACAATATTATGATGGTGCCCCCCAACCGATACTAGGTTACAATCCATAAAATCTACCCACCACTTGGTGAAGGGACTGACGGTGATGAGTAGGTGAAGAGGGGATAGGTGTGAGTGAATTTTTTGAGCGAGCACCTAGCAAGGGTGACACTTCTTGACCGTTTCAACACAATATTTAAAAATTGACGGCCAAAAATAACTCGCTCGTAATATCTTTTGGGCAGCCCACATAAATGACCACCACATTCCCCACTATGGCAGTCATTGAGTACATCCTCAACTTCCTCGTGAATCAATAAATGACAAAAAATATTATCTACCCCTCGATGATACAGAGTGTCATCGATAATAAGGTAGTTTTTATCCCGATGACATATACATCGTCGATCATCTCTCGATAGATGTTGGGGTAGCTTGAAGGTTTGAAGATAAATAAAAATGTCTCCATATCAGGGGTTTGAATATGAGATAAGGAAAATATGTTCATCTGTGAAAGAATCGTCATGAAAAATGTCCTCATCTAGTCAAGGGAAGCTCGATATCAACTCAGAAAAAACTAGTGATTTCTTAGACTTCACCGAAGCAAAATCGAGATCAAATTCTTGTAAAATAAGAATCCACTTATTGTATTTCCCCCCTATGATATGCCTAGTGAGGATGTATTGAAATGGATTGATATCTGCAACCACGATAGTTTTTCAAAGTAAGATATAATGTCGTAATCTTTGAACTGCATGTTCAACGACCAAATCCAGTTTCTCTACATGAGAGTATTTAAGTTTAGGACCAAATAGGTTTCAACTGAGATAGTAAACAATGTGCTCATGGAGCTCATCATCCTCCTTAACCATAACCATACCAATTTTCCCTTCAGATGCAGTGATATAAAGAAAATAGTCTCTATTGTAGTCTGGAGGCTTCATCAGAGGCGTTGATACCAAATATTTCTTAAGAGCATCGAAAGATTCTTGGGCTCACTCATCCGATATAAACAGAGTGTCCTTCTTCAAAAGATGCATGAAACCTTTAGTTAAATTGGCATAGTTCACTATGAGTCGACGCAGGAAATTAGCCTTCCTCTGCAAAACTTGAAGTTTTCTAATGTTGCATGGGGGAGGAAATCGAAGTATTGCCTCAAACTTCATAGGATCTACCATGAACCCATGCTCAAACACTAATAATCCTAAAAGAAGGCAAGACCTAACACATACGATACACTTGTGAGGGTTCAACTGAATGTGATAGTAATGATATCTCTCAAATATTAATCAAAGGTGAGTGGAGTTATATACTCTCTTGCGAGAGTGAGAATCAAGATCATCTAGGTAATCTTCGATAATATGCTTAAGATCGTGAAAATCAAAGGTCATGAAAATATTCAAAGTTATTTTTAAGGCCGAAAGGCATTTTTCGGTATGAAAAAGTACCCCAAGGACAAATAAACATCATCTTATGTTGATCCTCAGGTTTGATCTGAATTTGATTATACCCTGAAAATCCATCCATAAAATAAAAGACTTCCCTTCCTGTGCACTCGTCAGGAATCTGGGCAATGAAAGGAGTAGGGAAGTTATCTTTAGAACAAGCCTTATTTAGGGTTCTAAAATCCATACATACATGGATGGTTACTTGCTTTTTATTTACGAGAATAGGGTTGGACACCCATTCAGTCAAGGGCACTGGGTAGATGAAACCAGCATTAAGTAGCTTCTCTACCTCTTCCTTAATAGCATGGGCCTACCTAGGATTAACAACTCTAATATGTTTCCAAACAAGTTTAAAATATGAATAGGTTTTAATTTCATGTTCGAAAATGCTGGGGTCGATCCCTATAATCTCTTCATATGACCAAGAGAATACATCTCAAAAATATTTGAAGAGATTGGTGTAGATCTGAATTTCTTCAGGCGAACAATCTGCACCAACATACACATTCTCAATTTTACGAGAGATATGAGAGATGTCGATCATGATGATAGGAGAAATATTTTCCATGTTTACTTTGGCATAAATACCATTCATATCAAATGGAACCATAGCGTGACCGACCATCTCACTCAAGGTAGATCTAAAGTCGTCATGTTCGATCTTAACAAGCTCTGGGAAAAAATAGGATTAATGATGCATATCATCCCAAGGTATATTAGGACCAGACATGGCCTCTAATATGGCTTCATCTGAAGGTAAAGTATCTTCGAGGAAATCATGTGAACATGATGATTGAGCGGCCCACACAGACTCTAGAACACGATCCACCTTGTTCGTCTGCGAGGAGGAAGGATCCAGGTCAGTATTAGCATCAAGAATATCCTGATACGCAACCTCTACTCTTGATAGTGGAATTTCCATCCCAATGTGTGACTGAATTTCATACTACATAGTTGGGGAAGGTAGGGTCCAAGGGTCATTGAAATACAAAGTACAGAAAGGAACAGACCTCATCGATGATGAAGACTCATTGGAAATGACATGAATATGGTGAATTGGTGTCATGAAATCAAAACTACCCATCAAATATGAATACATTTCGACACTAACATCCTTAGTTGTTTGATGATAAGTTTTGATCACATGGACCAGAGGTCCAACTGATGCACTAGGACTAGCGTGTGAAAATGACAATTGATCAATCGTCACTATTTTCCCTTCGTGAGGGGAACATAAAGTGAGGAAAAGAGACGACATAATGACTGTCATGGTATAAGTCAAATTACACCCTAGTAGTAAATTGTAGTCGAGAGGGGAATCAACCATCTAGGTAATCTTTGAAAATATGCTTAAGATCATGAAAATCAAAGTTCATTGCATGTTGGAAAGTTTCTCTAGCGTTTTTAAGGTCGAAAGGAATTTTTCGTTATGAAAAAGTACCCCAAGGACAAATAAATGTGGTCCTATGTTGATCCTCGAGTTTGATCTGAATTTGATTATACCCTGAAAATCCATCCATAAAATAAAAGACTTCACTTCTCGCGCACTCGTCAAGAATCTGATCAATAAAGTGTTGGAGATACTTCACACACACCTAGGATTTATTTCTTCCTAAGGTTATTACTTGTGTATTAGTCATAGTTATTCATTATCCAGTCTCCTATATTTTAGGGGAGAATATTCTCTTTCAGTTGACACTTCAGTTTGAATATTTGAGTTGAGTTTAGATGTTGTGTTGGTTTTGTCACCATGCAACATTGGGATCATCACCAACTCACTACTCTTTGTTCAGTCAGTTAACTGAAGACTAGTTGACTAGTTAAATCGGCTAGGTGGTAGTTCACTCTCGTAACTGCCTGAGAGACTAGACTAGGTGGCATTTTACTCTTGTAGTTGTTGGTGTGTGTCCAGATAAATCTAGAACACCACTATGGCTCATTAGTTACTCATTTATTCTACATCTATTGTAAATTATTCACTCTTTGAGTGTGGAATACAGTTAATGAGAATTCTTCCATTCTTTCTATCTTGCTTCTTCTTTCTCAATTTCTCTCTGCAAATGTGTATAGTATTTTCTAGCTAGATCTATTATGTACAGGTTCAACACATTTACATGGTATCAGAGCTGACGGACTGCTAAGCAAAATCTACACCAAATTATTTTTTTCCAGGTACTGAAGATCGAAGAACACATAAAGATGGATTATTCACCAGAAATACTTCTAACGCCTCATAAATATTTGGAATGGAAGCCAAAAATTATGCTTATGCTCAGATGCAGTGGCTTGTACCAAATAAATATGGCAATGGAAGTAGAGCCTAATATTGTTGATGAGAAAAATGACTTTCTCAATAGACAAGATATGGCCATATGATGTATCCTCTATTTTATTTCTCCCGAAATTCTCCATCAAGTATATGATGACTCACAAGAATTCACTCCAAATGATTTATGGAGCAAATTGGAGGCTTTATTTGGGAATAAGGAAGAATGCATGCAAAATGTTGACAAGATAGAGAATGTAGAAAAGCCATTGGAAGATAAATCATCTCAGTTTGAAGAGTCTTCTACACAAGTATCTACAAAAAATTGTATTCCATTAATTGAAGATTATGTCTACTCCATTTCAGATTTGTTTTCTGAATTTCATGTGGAATATATATAGCATGCATCTCAGGGGTCACATGTAGACACTTTTCCATGCGCAATGCATGCATCTCAAGAAACAAAAAGGGAGACACGCACATACGACTCGATTATTATATTTTATGAGAACCATTTGCAGAAACAAATTGGATATTTGAATTCCTCTAGGTAAAATATCCAATTTCAAAAAAACATCGTCTGAAACAGAGTCCAGAAAGTGAAGTTATGATCGTTTTAAAATAAAATAAAAATTCATCATTTTTCTGGAAACGACCGTACGGTTTTCAAAATTTCATCCAAAATTTATTTGGATATTATTCATTACAAGAAGATAAAGTGGATATGTGTGGAAATATCGATGATGCATATACTTCATCAGATCCGTGCAGACATCTACATCTTCAACAAAATCTTCAAAGAGCACAAACTTGCACAGTTGTGAGGTCTTCTTGGAGTGAAGGACATGGTTGCTTAGCAACTGCCCTTTTGTTCCTTCTCGTTTTTTATTTTATGCATTGTTCCCATGAGGGTTTTGTTCCCATGAGGTTTTCCTTCTTTCCTCATTTAGTTCAATGTATATTTTGTATTTGGGTACCTAACATGGCCTTGTAATCGGGACCCATTCTTTATTTTCACCATAGTGATGTTCAGGGGGGGTGTTGGAGTTACTTCACACACACCTAGGATTTATTTTTTCCTAAGGTTGTTACTTGTGTATTAGTCATAATTATTCATTATCCAGTCTCCTATATTTTAGGGGAGAGTATTCCACTAGGAGAATATTCTCTTTCAGTTGACACTTCGGTTTGACTAGTTGAGTTGAGTTTAGATGTTGCATTGGTTTTGTCACCATGCAACATTGGGATCATCACCAACTCACTACTCTTTGTTCAGTCAGTTAACTGAAGACTAGTTGACTAGTTAACTCAGCTAGGTGGCAGTTCACTCCCGTAACTACCTGAGAGACTAGACTAGGTGGTAGTTTACTCTTGTAGTTGTTGGTGTGTGTCCAGATCAATCTAGACCACCACTATGGCTCATTAGTTACTCACTTATTCTATATATATTGTAAATTATTCACTCTTTGAGTGTGGAATACGGTTAATGATAATTCTTCCATTCTTTCTATCTTGCTTCTTCTTTCTCAATTTCTCTCTACAAATGTGTGTAGTATTTTCTAGCTAGATCTATTCTGTGCAGGTTCAACCCATTTACATGAAGGAGTAGGGAGGTTATCTTTAGGACAAGCCTTATTCAGTTCCCTAAAATCCATACATACACAGATGTTTCCTTTCTTTTTATTTACGAGAAAGGGGTTGGACACCCATTCAGTCAAGGGAACTGGGTAGATGAAACCAACATTAAGTAGCTTCTCTACCTATGCCTTAATAACATGGGCCTTCCTAGGATTAACAACTCTAAGATGTTTCTGAACAGGTTTAGCATCCTAATAGGTTTTAATTTCATATTCGACAATGCTGGGGTCGATCCCTGACATCTCTTCATGTGACCAAGCGAATATATCTTATAATTATTTGAAGAGATTGGTGTATATCTAAATTTCTTCAGGTGAACAATATGCACCAACATACACATTCTCAATTTTACCAGGGATACAAGAGATGTTGATCATGACAGTAGGAGTAATATTTTGCATGGTTCCTTTGGCATAAATACCATGTGTATCAAATGGAGCCATGACGTGACTGACCATCTCACTTAAGGTATATCTAAAGTCACCTTGTTCAATCTTAACAAGCTCTGGGAAAAAATAGGATCGATGATGCATATCGTCCCAAGGTTTATCAGGACCAAACATGGCCTCTAAGATGGCTTCATCTGAAGGTAAAGTATCTTTGAGGAAATCATGTGAACAACATGATTGAGCATCCCATGCGAGCTCTAGAACAGGATCCACCTAGTTCGTCTGCGAGGAGGAAGGATCCAGGTCAGTATTAGCGTCAATAATATCCTGATACACAACCTTTGTTGTTGATAGTGTCATTTCCATACCAATGTGCAACTGACCTTTGTATGACATAGTCGGGGAAGGTAGGATCCAAGGTTAGTTGAAATATGAAGTACGTAAAGGAACAAACCTCATCGATGATGAAGACTCACTGGAAATGACATGAATATGGTGAATTGGTGCCATGAAATCAAAACTACCCATCAAAGAGGAATACATTTCGACACCAACATCCTTAGTTGTTTGTTGAGAATTGTCGATCACATGGACCAACGGTCCAACCGATGCATTAGGACTAGCATGCACAAATGACAACTGATCAATCGTCACTATTTTCCCTTCGCAAGGGAAACATAAAGTGAGGAAAAGAGATGACATGGTGGTTTTCATGGTATAAGTCAAATTACACCCTAGTAGTAAATTGTAGTCAAGAGGCGCATCAACCATCTAGGTAATCTTCGACAATATGCTTAAGATCGTGAAAAGAAAAGGTCATGGCATGTTGGAAGGTTGCTCTGACATTTTTAAGGTCAAAAGGAATTTTTCGTTATGAAAAAGTACCCCAAGGACAAATAAATGTTATCCTATGTTGATTCTCAAGTTTGATCTGAATTTGATTATACCCTGAAAATCCATCCATAAAATAAAAGACTTCGCTTCACACGCACTCATCAAGAATATGGTCAATGAAGGAGTAGGGAAGTTATCTTTAGGACAATCTTTATTCAGTTCTCAAAAATACATACATACACAGATGTTTCCTTTCTTTTTATTTACGAGAAAGGGGTTGGACACCCATTCAGTCAAGGGAACCAGGTAGATGAAACCAACATTAAGTATCTTCTCTACCTATGCCTTAATAGCATGGGCCTTCTTAGGATTAACAACTCTAAGACATTTTCAAACAGGTTTAGCATCCTAATAGGTTTTAATTTTGTGTTCGACAATGATGGGGTCGATCCCTAACATCTCTTCATATGACCAAGCAAATATATCTCAAAATTCTTTGAATATATTGGTGTATATCTAAATTTCTTCAGGCGAACAATCTGCACCAACAAACACATTCTCAATTTTACCAGGGATACGAGAGATGTCGATCATGACGACAGGAGAAATATTTTTCATGTTTCCTTCGACATAAATACCATGTGTGACTGACCATATCACTCAAGGTATATCTAAACTCATCCCGTTCGATCTTAACAAGATCTGGGAAAAAATAGGATCGATGATGCATATCATCCCAAGGTATATCAGGACTAGACATGGCCTCTAAGATGGATTCATCTGAAGGTAAAGTATCTTCAAGGAAATCATGTGAACAAGATGATTGAGAGTCCCATACAAGCTCTAGAATAGGGTCCACCTCGTTCGTTCGCGATGAGGAAGGATCCAGGTCATTAGTAGCGTCAAGAATATCCTGATACGCAACTTCTATTGTTGATAATGGCATTTTCATCCCAATGTGCGACTGACCTTCATACGACATAGTTAGGGAAGGTAGGGTCCAAGGGTCATTGAAATATGAAGTACGGAAAGGAACAGACCTCATCAATGATGAAGACTCACTAGAAATGACACGAATATGGTGAATTGGTGCCATGAAATCAAAGCTACCCATCAAAGAGGAATACATTTCAACACCAAAATCCCCAGTTTCCTGTTGATAATTTTCGATCACATGGACCGGAGGTCCAAACGATGCACTAGGACTAGCATGCGCAAATAAAAAATGATCAATCATCATTATTTTTCCTTCATGAGGGAAACATAGCATGCGAAAAAGAGACGACACGATGTTTGTCATGGTATAAGTCAAATTACACCCTAGTAGTAAATTGTAGTCGAGAGGCACATCAACCATCTAGGTAATCTTCGACAATAACCTTAAGATCGTGAAAAGAAAAGGTCATGGCACTTTGGAAGGTTGCTCCGGTGTTTTTAAGCCCGAAAGAAATTTTTAAGTATTAAAAAGTACTCCAAGAACAAATAAATGTCATCCTATGTTGATCCTCAGGTTTGATCTAAATTTTATTATACCATGAAAATCCATCCATAAAAGAAAAGACTTCTCTTCCCACACACTCATCAAGAATCTGGTCAATGAAAGGAGTAGGGAAGTTATCTTTACGACAAGCCTTATTCAGTTCTCTAAAATCCATACATACACAAATGTTTCCTTTCTTTTTATTTACGAGAACAAGGATGGAAACCCATTCAGTCAAGGGAACTAGGTAGATGAAACCAACATTAAGTAACTTCTCTACCTCTGCCTTAATAGCATGGGCCTTCTTAGCATTAACAACTCTAAGAGGTTTCCGAACAATTTTAACATCCTAATAGGTTTTAATTTCATGTTCAATAATGCTAGGGTCAATCCTTGTCATCTCTTCATATGAACAAGAGAATATATCTCATAATTCTTTGAAGAGATTGGTGTATATATAAATTTCTTCAAGGAAACAATCTGCACCAACATACATGTTCTCAATTTTACCAGGGATACGAGAGATATCGATCGTGAAGGTAGGAGAAATATTTTTCATGTTTCCTTCGGCATAAATAATATGCATATCAAATGGAACCTCGTTGTGACCAACCATCTCACTCAAGGTATATCTAAAGTCATCGTGTTCGATCTTAACTAGCTCTAGGGAAAAATAGGATCGATGATGCATATCGTCCCAAGGTCTGTCAGGACCAGACATGGCCTCTAAGATGGCTTCATATGAAGGTAATGTATCTTCAAGGAAATCATGTGAAAATGATGATTGAGCAGCCCATAGGGCTCTAGAATAGGATCCACCTTGTTCATCCTCGAGGAGGAAGGATCCAGGTTAGTAGTGGCATCAAGAATATCCTTATATAAAACCTCTGCTGTTGATAGTGTAATTTCCATCCCAATGTGCGACTAACCTTCGTACGACATAGTCGGGGAAGGTAGGGTCCAAGGGTCATTGAAATATGAAGTACGGAAAGGAAAAGACCTCATCGACGATGAAGACTCACTGGAAATGACATGAATATGGTGAATTGGTGTAATGAAATCAAAGATACCCATCAAGCAGGAATAAATTTCGACACCAACATCCTCAGTTGTTTGTTGATAATTGTTGATCACATGGACCGGAGGTCATACTGAAGCACTAGGAATAGCATGCACAAATGAAAACTAATCAATCGTCACTATTTTTCCTTCGTGAGGGAAACATAAAGTGCGGAAAAGAGACGACACGATGGTTGTCATGGTATAATTCAAATTACACCCTAGTAGTAAATTGTATTCAAGAGGCGCATCAACCATCTAGGTTATCTTCAACAATATGCTTAAGATCATGAAAAACAAAGGTCATGGCACATCGGAAGGTTTCCCCGGTGTTTTTAAGGCCGAAGGGAATTTTTCAGTATGAAAAAGTACCCCAAGGATAAATAAATGTGGTACTATGTTGATCCTCGAGTTTGATCTAAATTTGATTATACCCTAAAAATCCATCCATAAAAGAAAAGACTTTGCTTCCCGCGCACTCGTCAATAATCTGGTCAGTGAAAGTACTAGGGAAGTTATCTTTAGGACAAGCCTTATTCAGTTTTCTAAAATCCATACATACATGGATGTTTCCTTTCTTTTTTATTTACGAGAACGAGGTTGGACTCTCATTCAGTCAAGGGAACTGGGTAGATGAAACCAGCATTACGTAGCTTCTCTACCTCTGCCTTAATAGCATGGGCCTTCCTAGTATTAACAACGATACGACACTTATGAACATGTTTAGCATCCTAATAGGTTTTAATTTCATGTTCAACAATGCTGGGGTCAATCCCTGGCATCTCTTCATATGACCAAGTGAATATATCTTAGAATTATTTGAAGAGATTGGTGTATATCTAAATTTCTTCAGGTGAACAATCTGCACCAACATACGCGTTCGCAATTTTACCAGGGATACAAGAGATTTCCATCGTGACAGTAGGAGAAATATTTTGCAGGTTTCCTTTGGCATAAATACCATGCATATCAAATGGAACCATGACATGACCAACCATCTCACTCAAGGTAGATCTAAAGTCATCCTGTTCGATCTTAACAAGATCTGGGAAAAAATAGAATCAATGATGCATATCGTCCCAAGGTCTTTTAGGACCAGACATGGGCTCTAAGATGGATTCATTTGAAGGTAAAGTATCTTTGAGGAAATAATGCAAACAAGATGATTGAGCGGCCTATACGGGCTCTAGAACAAGATCTACCTCATCCATCCGCAAGGAGGAAGGATCTGGGTCAGTAGTAGCGTCAAGAATATCCTGATACACAACCTCTTCTACTGATATTGGCATTACCATCCCAATGTGCGACAGACCTTCGTACGACATAGTCGAGGAAGGTAGGGTCCATGGGTTATTGAAATATGAATTACGAAAAGGAACAAACCTCATCGATGATGAAGACTCAATGGAAATGGAATGAATATGGTGAATTGGTGCCATGAAATCAAAGCTACCAATCAAAGAGGAATACATTTCGACACCAACATCCTTGGTTTCCTGCTAAGAATTGTTGATCGTAGGTACCGAAGGTCCAACTGATGCACTAGGACTAGCGTGTGCAAATGGAAACTGATCAATCATCACTATTTTCCCTTCATGAGGAAAACATAAAGTGCGGAAAAAAGATGACATGATGGTTGTCATGGTATAAGTATAATTATGAACTAGTAGTAAATTATAGTTGAGAGGCGCATCAACCACCTCGACATCAACCTCCACCATCTTCCCACCTAACTGGAACAAAAAATTGGGAGGAATTTCGTGGAGTCGAAACGAATACCCATCAAATGCGGTCAACATAGTCATAGATTGGGATAGGGTCGAAGAACCAATGGCTTTCCAACAAGTTAGGGGCATCACGCACATTGCAATACCTTCAATTACATTACATTTGATGGTAATTTTTGTGGACTCCACATGGATTTGAAAGGCCATGTGGCAAGGTAAGAAAGGATTAACATATGTGATGTCAAACTTGATAACCTTTGAGTCACATGGGTCTAGAGATCCTAACACAGATAGAAAGGCATTCCTCTGTGAAGGACACATCTGGACCACCTCATAATCCAACATCACACAAAAAAAATTCCCCAGATCTTCGACAATCAAATAGTTCTAGGTGGATATGGCATTAGGATTGTGGGCAAAGGTCTTTAGTATTCCTTTTGGAATACGAGGCGAAGGTTCCAACTTTTCGATCTGCAAGGGTGTTTCCGGAGGAGGAGGAGACTCTGGACCTATAACAGTTTATGAAGAACTGTAATCATGAGATCGAGTGGCTACATCAATTTGAGACTTGACCATATTGATACATAGATGGCCACCTTCATGTGCCGACGGGTTTTGACTCCCGTTTGATGCATTTACAGTGTTGGAGGTCCCTAAGGCCATGTGTTTATTACATGGAAACAGATTTGTCAACACAATGGGAGACTCCGATAAGAGCCTCAAGGCTTCCTCGATTTTGGGGCATATGTGGGTAAGGTGATCATCTTTACAGATTTTACAAGAAAACTTCACCTTCCACTTTTCTTTCATTCCCTCACCAACATTATTATTCAATCTATCATTGTTAATGTCATCCTTGGATTTATTATTATTTTTCCCACCCTTACGATTATTACCTCGTCCTTTGTTTTTATCTCAATCTTTTGATCACCTCAAGGGAAGGGAATGGATTGAATAGAAGAAGAAGGGGTTGAAGAGGGAATGCTAAGGAAGTATCTCACAAAAGGTAGCAAAATCTTGGGCAAGGAAGGGAAGTGAAATTGGGAAGAGTTTCATTGTTCTTATGCGTATTCTTGAAAATATATCCCAAAACCTCCTTTTATATGAAAAAAGGATGGTTATTTGGTTGGGGGATGGGCTATAGCATGTGAATTGGTTGGGAAACCTCCAATAGCCCGTGAACTTCTCTGAATTCCTCACAAATTTTTAATTTTTGCAACTTTTGCAAGAATACGTAGGTTGTTTAGTGTGCAACAAGCATATGTACATGAGTTTTCTAGCATGTAGCAAGCATATGTACGTGGGCTGTAGTGGTGCATGGAGCATACATGCTCTAAAAAATGGTTTTTTAAGTAGAGCTTCTCAGCAATGATTTGGAAAATTATGCAAGTAAGAGGGTCAATGCCATGTATGCATGAGTAATGCATTTTAGGGATATAAAATATTCCCCCTAATGTATGAGGTTAAAAGAGCAACTGATGGCCGAAATACATTACAACATCTTCACCAATACATAAAATCGAGTGAGCCTTGGACCAGAGTTCGAGAGGTGCCATCTGTAAAACAACAATTGTCTCTCTGAGGCAGGCATACCCATGCTCGGGATGAGTTGAATTATGGTTGCCATTCAAACACACTGCAGATCCATGTCATATAACTATATAAAGTGTAGTCGCGAGTAATACACAATGGATCTACATCTCAAAATCAGTCGAATATATACTAGTATGCATCTTCAGGAAGCTAGTGACACATGTGGCTAGAGATGAGGTCTTCATAGCTCGAGCAACAAATTTAATATCTTCAAAAATTAGGTAGGAGTACAATGGGAGTGTGAGACTTACTACCCTGAGGTCTTCGACAACCCACCGAGAAAAGCATGAGGATCTCAATTATCAGGGAGAGAACTTTCTCGATTTCGAATCTGGACTTGACTGGACTCTCGGGATGGATGACTCATGAATATCAAGAGACAAATTGAAAAATGGATGACTCAGGTTGGGTAAAACTTCCCTTGGAAAAAAGCATGAAAGATGATCAGACCCAGGCAACATGACATTGACATAAGTTTGTGATGCAGGAGGCAACACAAACTCTCCATGTGTTTGGAAGAGTAACCAAACGGAGGAGGACACAGCTCTATGTAGTGAGAATAACTTCCTAAGGTCATAATAGATCCCAATGATTGAAAAACAAATGAAAGGATGTTCTTTGTCCAAGGGTGACTCTCTTTGTTTCCGAAAAAAGAATGAATATTTCTCGTCCCCTCTTTTTGGAATATTTGAATTTTTTGGTCTTTTTCCATTTTTTAAGAGATTGAAAAAGAATAAAAGAATGCTATGTTACAAAGGAATAATGAGTTTCATGACAATAAAACCGATTCCAAGTGCATGGAACACATTAATGCTCAAGGCAAGGAGACATGTGCAAGATAAGGACACTCGAGGAAAATTCCTTGATGGGTCAAGGTGTCAGGTCTTAGAGGAAAAACATGTTGCAAGGATTGCATATAAGGAATACTTCAAAGGTTCAGTTGAGAACAACATGGATCTGGATTTAGGCCAAAGAAGAAAAGATGAGACCCACAATGTGATTAAGAAAGACACAATGAAACCCCTTCTATGTAAATTTTTACGAGCCGGGAGAAGGTAAGCTTGATAGTTTTTTCACATTTTAGAGAGTCTGAAAAAATGCAAAAGAAGACTCCAGGGAGTACCTTTTTTCTGAAATAGTCTAGTCGGTTCGAAAAAGGGTTAAATTTGCATCGAAAAGACATCTATTCAATACCATTTTAACTTGTGTGAAAAAGATAAGATCACTTAGAAATGTTTTCAATTTTAAGGAGTCTGAAAAGAGATTAACTATGGACTCACAACCTTTTTCTTAGTTTAGTCTCGTTAGCCTGAAAAAGTATAAAAGTAACTGAGGAGAACTCTCTCGGCGAGATGAATCTCCCAAGGCATACCTTTTTCCTCTATAATCTATAGGCTAGAAAAAGGGTTAAACTCATCAATAGATATTCTTTTGGACCAATTTAACGAGTGTGAAGGAACAAGGTCACTCAACGATCTTTTCAATTTTAGAAAGTCTGAAAAGAGATTAACTATGGAATCTGGGGGGGTTCCTTTTTTGTCAGTAATCTCTAAGGCCCGAAAAGGGTGATAAACCAAAACCAAGGAGAATGTTCCTTTTTCGAAGATTTAATCCCTCGGGCCCGAAAAAGGGTTAAAATTACGCCTGAGAATACTCTTCTAGTGAACCGAGGTTCATAGAACATACCTTTATTCGTAAAATTATCCATCTGCATTGAAAAAGGGGTAAACTATCGCTTGACATATGTGCCTTCAAGTTAAAGTTTGGTGAGCATGAAGGGAAACAAGATATCTCGGCAATATTTTCATTTTTAGAGAGTCTGAAAAGGGTTTAAAGAAGACTCAGGCTACTTTTCTCAGTTAATCCAGACAAGATAAAAAAGAATAAATGCAGTCTCATTGGATGTTGCTTTCGAATTTCAAAGTGAGATTGGAAGACAACAAAGCATGCTCATTAGGGAGTCCCGAGGGTAAGGCCGAGGATGATGGTGAATCAAAATAACCAGGCTTATCCTCATAATCATGACAAGACTAACAAGGACTCCCAATCCTATAGTCATTACTAACAACATGGATGCCAAAATGCAACAATCATCTACCTAGGGCATCCATGTAAAGGTAGGCTCTACCACCTAATTACGACGCTTCTAGAGCAGCAATGGAGGTTTCGTGTCATACTTCGGTGGGGTTGATCCTATGGAAAAATGAAAAAGACAACAAGATGCAGAAAGTGGGAATGAAATCCTAACTTATATGCAAAAAGTTTGGAAAAAATGAATTTTACCAAAGGATACCCAAAAAGTGACCCATCCCAAAAAATTTACCAAACCAAAAGAAAAAGAGTACCAGAACAACCGATAAGAAACTCAGAAGTGAAATCAAGTGATCACCAAGCCAAGAAAAATGACAAAGGGGGTCAAAAAGAGGCAAAAAGGGACAAACAATTCTATAAATAGAAGTGGGCTGCGTATTTTTACCATTGCAATTTGAAAATCAACCAAAAGGTGAAAATATCCCTTTGCTAAAAGAGTAGATTATGAGAGCTTCAGTGGAAAAAATGACCTTCTGATTGGAACAAGTAAGTACAAATAACTCCCTCTTGCAATTCAATTGCATGTTTATGCCTTATTTTAAATCTTTGAGGGGGCATGCTCTTGTAAAAAGAGAGGCCCTGCATTTACGTGGGTTGTCCAAGGACAGCCTGCATATGTACTTGAGCAGGAAACCAACAACCCATGTACATACATGACTATGTACAAAACAACCCGCGTACACCTTGGTAGAATTTGAAAAAATAAAATCAAGTATTGACTCTCCTCCATTTTTTCCATGAAACAGGATGTATGGTCACTGGAGAGAGAGAGCATGAGGAGTTTGATGTTTTGGTCGAAGAAGACCCTATAGACATTGTCGTACTGAAACAATGTGGGTTGTGGAAGTTTTTCCAGTGTCCATTTATGAGGGAACAAGTGAGGTTTCTCAATGCTCTTGTGGAGTATTGGCATCTTGATGTAGAGGCCTTTATGCTAGAGGTTCAATCACTGACCCCAACCACGAAGAACATATATTTCTTGATTGACCTCTCGAGAAGAGGGGAACCAGTTAACTTGAGTACTTTTACTCCATGTAATTTCAACATAGAGGATTACATTTGGATGTACTGTGAGGTCGGAACTGAGAAGGTAGGTTCTCAGGTGTCAATCCACAAGATCACGAGCCTTTGTTTGTGTGTGATCTTACTTTTGATCAAGCAGATTAGTAGATCCGCAACCCTTCACTAGGCCTCTCGGGAACATATGCATTGTTCCATTCAGTGTTTGGAGGCCACCATATTTGACTGGAGTACAACCATGTTGGTATGCATGAGGAGACATCTTATAGAGTGTCGGTGGCATACTAACAAGAATTTTAGGTTCGATACCATTTTGTGCTCCTTCTTCTTTGAGAGGGTGCCCAGTCTGAGTCCTAGAGATACAGTATGAGGGCATGTAGCCTCCTTCGAAACAGTGAGGAGGTGGGTAGCGTTGTTTCCTCGACAGGGTGGATGAGGACCATAGAGACCTTCGATGAAATTTTTTTGACTGGTGGGCATGACATATCCTGGGCATTGAGGATTACCCATATGTAGGGATCAAATTCACCAAATACCCAGAGATGTTAGTGCCTCTCGGTGAGGAGTGAGGCAAGAGAGGTAACATACTTTTTAAAGGTTATTTAATTTTTTGTTTTTTCATATATATCATTTTTATGTGTGTATAGAGTATTGACTTGTGTATTTGTTATGTACATATGTGGGGCATATGCGACCAACGAACTTCACTAGGAATCGGCGATGTCCTTGACCTAAGGCAGGGCCAATAGTGGTAAGAGGACCATCAGTTGTAGGGGGACCCCCAACTGGAGACACTGACAAAGTTCTACAACGAGTGGAGCGCAACCTCACTACGCTCACTCGTGTTGTACTTATGGACGAGATCAAGGATCTCCCCCATTCTATATATATATATATATATATATTGAGGGCATAAGCCCAACGATGTATACTGATCACTTTTGAGGCTTTCATGCCCACTTATGTACTCATGACACTATTATA
>ML803223.1:186872-224690 GCA_009831015.1 Picea engelmannii | reverse complement strand
ACACACTAATTTTGCATGATTGTTTGTAATTATGAAGTTAGAGTTTCCCTCTAACTTTTTGCAGAATATTGTTGTTGATAATTATAGCTGCGTGAGACATCCTTCGGGACTCAGACTGAGTGAGTCGACCTGAGAGAGATCCCATCAGTTGGGTGTGCCCATGAGATAATTGTGTGGTTCCTCTATGAGATGGAGATGGAATGTTGTGCCCCTGTGTGGGGTGAGGAAGCCCATGATTTGGGTCTGTGGTTCCTCTCTAAGACAGAGATGGAATGATGTGTACCCCTGTGGGGTGATGAAGCCCATGAGTTGGGTCTGTGGTTCTTCTCTGAGATGGAGATGGAATGTTGGGTTCCATTGTGGGGTGAGGAATCCCATGATTTGGGTGTGTCGTTCTCTCTGAGACAGAGATGAAACAATGTACTAGTATCCTCTATGTAGAGAGTACAGATGATGTGATGCTCCAGATGGTTCTCCTATGAGACGCAATGAGAAAGCGATATGTTGAGTTGTGTTATCACTCCAAGAAACTCTATGGGGTTGTAGGCCAAAGATGCTTGGTAACTCAAGAATATGGTAAATTTGGTATACTTGGAACAATGGGATAACTAAATAGCTAATGAAATGGACCACTTATCATGCATTCGAATAAGACAGTGCTTTTAGAAATCAATAATTAGAAAGCAAAGTTGGAACAGGGGATGAAGAATACTAGTCTAGATAAACAAATACAACAATGTGCAGGGTCATAAAAGATAGCAAGAAGTCCTTTAATTCAAGTTCATGAGCTTAATAATAAGATAACAGTTCTTAGAAGCTGAGCTAAACTGAAGTAAAGTATAGAATAATGAAGTACATGAAAAAATATGACATTGAAAGTGAAAGAAGACTGTGATTCTATTATCAAGATAAGAGTCTAATACAGTAGAAAAAAATGTATCCAAGATTGAACCCTGATCTCTTAAAAAGTTATGCATTTATAGCCCTTACAACAAGTCTAAGATCCTGAAAATTTGGATCTGTATATCTAAATATAGAAAGTAAAACTGACTAAATACAAATGGATAATCAAAGAACTAGTTTCTAGCACTCGAACTGTCTTCTTTGTTGATCTTTGACATCTGGTCTTCATCACTTGTATGAATCTGATGTGTCATGGAGGGTAAAGACACATGTCTTCTATAACTAGAAATCTTTCAACAACTATAACCCAAAACTTTAGTTGACCAAATTTAACATTTAGTCCCAAAAATCTCCACGAATATTTGATGTCGAATACTTTTTGATTTGGTGGTTAATCCTTTGATACTCCCATATCCTTTTAATCACTCCAAAATTTCTTTGCTCCATATTAACTTTCCAAAATTTTCTTTATGTAGTTTCACCAGCTATTTCGCCTTTCGATCTGCTAATTCGCTGGTGAAAGCTTTGCTTTTCATCAGCTAACTGGTTATAATTCCGCCTTCTGCGCTGGTGAAAGTTTTGTCTTGGTCAAAAAGGAAACCCTCCATATTCAAAATTGTTGTTTCATCAAAAAATCAGTGTTCTTTAGATTTCTCTCCCTACAAATTCACAGCAACTTGGGCCGGTACCTGTAAATCTGGATGTGTATTGATCTTTTTCATCAATTTCTTGATTTTCCTCTTGAGGCGTTTTGCTAACCACCATAAGTTGTTATAATCTTTGGTGATTTTATTCTTCCTCTTTTTTTCTTTAATGGCTTCACGAGCTAGCTTTTCAAAAGATGCATTTGTCTTTGCAAAATTTTCTGATAAGGCTTTGTATCTTGCCTTAATCACTCTTTCCAGAACTTCCTATTGTGTTATTACTTCTTTCAGCTCTTTAATCTTTTGTGATTTTTTTGATTTCTTATTCCTTAAGGTTTCACCTTCATCTAAAGGAGTAAAATCTTCATAGTCCTGTGCAATTTCCATGGAGTGCTCTGGACTTTTAATGACTGGATTTTCATCTTCCCTTTCTGGCTCTGTATCTGAATCTGTGTATGGAAAATTGAGAACATTTGTCTTCTTCACTGTGGATTGCTCTAAATTTGTTTCAAAACCTAGTTTCTTATTTTCTCTCTTGGGATTTATGCTAGAAACCCTGTCCTCTGTTGGTCTTGGGAGAGATCTCCTCCTCCTTGAGCTACTCTGAGGAGTTGACTTCTTTTTCCCTACTTTCTTCTGCTCATTTATAGGATGAGTTTGGGTCCCAAAACCTTCCCAGAAGAGAAAGTGATGCCAAGTTCTTCCTCTTTGTCCCAGTTCCTCTAAAATTATCAATTTGATCAGGCCATAATGACAAAGGGAATTTTTTATTCTTAGAGGTTTAGTTCTAATATTCTTACACACTTTGGTTAGGCTTTTGTGAAGGAAGAAAGGCAAATTTAGAAGGGTCTTCCCTGTGAAATGATCTAAAAGTCTGAAATGATATAACATTAACTTGTCATACCTGCCTTCTGAAGTTAAGTAAAGTTGAATTCCTTTGAACAGATCTTTCCATTCATCCTCCAGGTGAGAAACATGTAAGATTTTCTTCCAGGTTATACTTCTGAATTCTGGCTTGAGGTATACCCTAAAATCTAAGTTCTTAGTCACTATCATTTTAATCCAGCTTTGGCCTATTCTGGGTAAGCCATTTGTTGTAGTGATGGCAGCTTCATCGATTATCATCTCTAGATAGCCCACGTTGGCTTTCTTTCCATCATATGACCTGGCAAAAACTTATGTTGTCGCCTGGTGATAACCCTGCTATAATTTTTCCACATAAGTCATGCATCCTGCGTCTGAGAAATGCTTCTACACATCTAGATGTGACTACAAAAATGAGAGATTATCTAATTCTTTCCTCAACTGCAACCCACTTTGTTTCCTTGCCATTTGCAACTTGAAAGTTGATTGATTTGCACACGGTTGACACGGTAATTCTCTGGATACAGATGAGGTTGGCGCTGGTGAAAATTTTTTGTGTTACCAATTTGAAAATGAAACCATATCATATTTCCTATGAACACCATGAATTCAAAACAAAAGATACTAATTTGATGTCGCGGGGTGGCAGGTACTTTCTCCTCTGTCTCTAATGATGAATGTGAATTCGTCATCTCCAATACTCTCATTGTTGTGGCACGAAATCAGAAGCACGATCCACCATAATGTCCTATTAAAACATTAACAAACGGTATCATCATCATCGTTTGTTTCGACTAGCGCTCCATAATGATTGTGTGACATGTGTCGAGTGTGTCCCTTTTTTATGTTGGAGTCATTGAAGAGAAATCCATGTTTAGCACTTTCACCAGCTTACTTGCCTGCAGGGAGTACACCTTAACCATTGAAAACTGAGGCTTTCACCAGCTAACATCAACTTAGCAATATATGTTAGTTGGTGAAAATCTTTTTCACAAAATTTAAAAAATAGCCTTTTGAGGATCAATTTATTTCTAGGGTACAATTTTAAATCCTATGTTTTGACACTTCTAGAATCTAAAAATTTATATAGAATCCTATTAACGACCATGTTATCACCTACAAATTGAAACACATTGACTGATTCATTTTGGGAGNTTTTGAGGATCAATTTATTTCTAGGGTACAATTTTAAATCCTATGTTTTGACACTTCTAGAATCTAAAAATTTATATAGAATCCTATTAACGACCATGTTATCACCTACAAATTGAAACACATTGACTGATTCATTTTGGGAGCTAACATCTGGCTCCAACTGGGATATATACTTCCCTGTGAGGTCACCAAGAACCTAGTTAGACTCAGTAGCCTTTATTACAACTTGACATCAAAAATGGCTTTACTCAGTACCATTGGGTATGGAGTTATCTAGCCTGTGCAACTGATCTTTGGAAACCTGTAGCTTGTTCTGCTTATTCATTGAAATCAACAGCCAATAACTAAAAAGTCTAATGCTCATTGAGTGAGCTTATTCTCTTCTACTCCTACACTAACCAACTTTACTGCCTCTTATCAAGTGAAGTGATGCTTCCAATGAAGCCATGTAAGGAACTAATTTACCGACATCATGCTAGATCTTGACCCGAAAAACAATGGAAGCCATATCATGCAGAAAAGAGGTTTGAACAGATGATAAAGACAATCTTCTTCTAACCTAAATATTTTAACATCTATGCTACTCATAGACTCCAAATAATCAGCAAAAGGGTCATCAAATTCACAAAGAAATACCTATTTGGACTGCTGATCCAGCTGTAATTTGAAATGATGTTGAAGGTTGCCTTTACTAATCTCACTATTGAATGCAGGCTACTCAAGATCTGTTGGAGAAACATATAAGATGGACTGTTGATCTAGACTTTTCATCTCATCATTTTCTTCCTCATATATGTTGTAATCTCCCTTATTATGCAAATCTAAAAACTGAGAGATGCCCTTAGGATCTGTTGTAGATTCAAAACTGTCATACGCTAATATAAAAATCTGCTCATCATTTTTCAATTTTTTAAAGGAGGCAATCTGATCTTTATGAGAACCTAAAATAATAGATACATTTGGTACCATGTTAAAAGCATCTATATGATGGTTAACATCCTGAAGATCATTAATATCTCAGTTATAATGAAAGATGTTCCCTACTGCAGTAAGATCTTGATAGCTATTATTAACCACAATGTGCATACATCTATGATCATATCTTTGTTGAAAAGTAGGACTAGATGAAATTTTAGTAGTCAAAAATCCTTCACAAGACTTAAAGTCTTCTTCCTCATCACTATATTTATCAAATATGGGAACATCAAGAACAATTTCTAATGATAGAGATGAATATTCTTGCATAGAGTCATCAGCAATAGGATCTTGAAATAGATTTGAAAAAATATCACCTTTTACCTCATCATATTCATCCTTCTCATCTGACATTGACATGTAAGGTACATAAGGAGAAATATAATCCTCTTGCTGTCTTTCTTGGAGATTAGATGTTTTCTGAAAATCTTGTTCTTCATAGTTACTACCACTTCTCTAGATCTGCAAATCTGAAAATTGTGGGATAGCTTTATTTATTTCAATAGATATCTGACCAACAAAAAGTTGATCATTTCCATGTGTATCTAGAGAAAATTTAGCTCCTTTATAATCCATTTATAGTTTATGTTTATGTGAAAGAACATAATCATGAAGATCATTAGAGATATGATGTAGATGATGAGGGATATATTCTTCTCTATTTACATTTTCAACCTGAGAATGCAATTCATATTCTTCACAGCAATTATTGAATGCAAACTCATCTGAATAGTACCTTTTACAATGTTCAGTGAATACCTGGTGAAAATCCTTCAAGGATGAAATAATGGAAGGAGGTAAAGAGAAATTCCACTGACGTGTATCACCATACAAGGAATGCATGAACATCTTCATGCTGTAGGTCTAGTAGATCCATGCATTCATGAAACTTGAGGAGATGCTTTGCAGGATTGTCTTCCTTGTTTTCTCTGAAGATAGGCAGAAAATATCCCCATCATGACATATTAGGTACTAGATGTGGGAAACCAGGAACTGAAGAGAATTCAAGAGGTGCAAAACTCCAAGCCAAAAGAGCAGCAAATGCTTTTGACATTTGAATATCGTGGAGTCACCACTGAATTTGTCCTTCATGGAGTCGCCAAATAGATGATTACAACCATAATAGTGTCCAGGCTTTGTCTATCATCAATGTTGGATCTGTGTTGTCTTCCAAGGAAGTTGAGCTTCAATCTCCTCTCCTCGGCAATGACACCAATTTGTTATCACTCCAAGAAACTCTTTGGGGTTGTAGGCCAAAGATGCTTGGTAACTCAAGAATATGGTAAATTTGGTATACTTGGAACAATGGGATAACTCAATAGCTAATGATATGGACCACTTATCATGCATTCGAATAAGACAGTGATTTTAGAAATCAATAATTAGACAGCAAAGTTGGAACAGGGGATGAAGAACACTAGTCTAGATAACCAAATAAAACAATGTACAGGGTCATACAAGATAGAAAGAAGTCATTTAATTCAAGTTCATGAGCTTAATAAGAAGATAACAGTTCTTAGAAGCTGAGATAAACTGAAGTAAAGTATAGAATAATGAAGTACATGAACAAATCTTACATTGAAATCAAAAGAATACTGTGATTCTATTACCAAGATAAGAGTCTAATACAGTAGAAAAAAATGTATCCAAGATTGAACCCTGATCTCTTAAAAAGTTAGGCATTTATAGCCGTTACAACAAGTCTAAGATCCTGAAAAATTGGATCTGAATATCTAAATATAGAAAGTAAAACTGACTAAATACAAATGGATAATCAAAGAACTAGTTTCTAGCACTCGAACTGTCTTCTTTGTTGATATTTGACATCTGGTATTCATCACTTGTATGAATCTGATGTGTCGTGGAGGGTAAAGACACATGTCTTCTATAACTGGAAATCTTTCAACAACTATAATCCAAAACTTTAGTTGACCAAATTTAACATTTAGTCCCAAAAATCTCCACTAATCTTTGATGCCGAATACTTCTTGATTTGGTGGTTAATCCTTTGATACTCCCATATCCTTTTAATCACTCCAAAATCGCTTTGCTCCAGCTTAAATTTCCAAAATTTGCTTTATGTAGTTTCACCAGCTATTTCGCCTTTCGATATATTAATTAGCTGGTGAAAGCTCTTCTTTTCATCAACTAACTGGTTATAATTATTCCTTATGCGTTGGTGAAAGTTCTGTCTTGGTCAAAAAGGAAACCCTCCATATTCAAAACTGTTGTTTCATCAAAAACTCAATGTTCTTTAGATTTCTCTCCCTGCAAATTCACAACAACCTGGGCCAGTACCTGCAAATCTAGATGTGTATTGATCTTTTTCTTCAATTTCTTGATTTTCCTCTTGAGGCATTTTGATAACCACCATAACTTGTTATAATCTTTGGTTATTTTCTTCTTCCTCTTTTTTCCTTTAACAGCTTCATGAGCTAGCTTCTCAAAAGTTGCATTTGTCTTTGCAAAATTTTATGATAAGGCTTTGTATATTGCCTTAATCACTCTTTCCAAAACTTCCTGTTGTGTTATTACCTCTTTCAGCTCTTTAATCTTTTGTGATTTTTTTGATTTATTATTCCTTGAGGTTTCACCTTCATATAAAGGAGTAAAAGCTTCATAGTCCTATGAAATTTCCATGGAGTGCTCTATACTTTTAATGGTTGGATTTTCATCTTCCCTTTCTGGCTCTGTATATGAATCTGTGTATGGAAAATTGAGAACATTTGTCTTCTTCACTATGGATTGCTCTGAGTTTGTTTCAAAATCCAGTTTCTTATTTTCTCTCTTGGGCTTTATGCTAGAAACCCTGTCCTCTATTAGTCTTGGGAGAGCTCTCCTCCTCCTTGAACTACTCGGAGGAGTTGACTGCTTTTTCCCTTCTTTCTTCTGCTCATTTACAGGTTGAGTTTGGGTCTCAAAACCTTCCTAAAAGAGAAAGTACTTCCAAGTTATTCCTCTTTGTCCCAGTTCCTCTAAAATTATCAATTTGATCAGGCCATAATGACAAAGGGAATTTTTTATTCTTAGAGGTTCAGTTCTGATCTTCTTACACACTTTGGTTAGGCTTTTGTGAAGGAAGAAAGGCAAATTCAGAAGGGTATTCCCTGTGAAATGATCTAAAAGTCTAAAATGGTATAACATTAACTTGTCATACCTGCCTTCTAAAGTTAAGTAAAGTTGAATGTCTTTGAATAGATATTTCCATTCATCCTCCAGGTGAGAAACATGTAAGATTTTCTTCTAGGTTATACTTCTGAATTCTAGCTTGAGGTATACCCTGAAATCTAAGTTCTTAGTCACTATCATTTTAAACCAGCTTTGGCATGTTCTGGGTAAGCCAATTGCTGTAGCAATGGAAGCTTCATCGATTATCATCTCTAGAGAGCCCATGCTGGCTTTATTTCCATCATATGACCTAGAAAAAACTTCTATTGTCGCCTGGTGATAACCCTGCTATAATTTTTCCACATAAGTCATGCATCCTGCGTCTGAGAAACGCTTCTGCACATCTGGATGTGACTGCAAAAATGAGAGATTATCTAATTCTTTCCTCAGCTGCAACCCACTTTGCTTCCTCCCCATTTGCGACTCGAAAGTTGATTGATTTGCACACGGTTGACATGGTAATTCTCTTGATACAGACGAGGCTAGCGCTGGTGAAATTTTTTTGTGTTACCAATTTGAAAATGAAACCATATCATATTGCCTATGAACACCATGAATTCAAAACAAAAGATATTGATTTGATGTCGTGGGGTGGCAAGTACTTTCTCCTCTGTCTCTAATGATGAATGTGAATTCATCATCTCCAATCCTCTCATTTTTGTTGCACGAAATCAGAAGCACAATCCACCATAATGTCCTATTAAAAAGTGAACAAATGGTATCATCATCATCATTTGTTTCGACTAGCACTCCTTAATGATTGTGTGACGTGTGTCGAGTGTTTCCCTTTTTTATTTTGGAGTCATTGAAAAGAAATCTGTGTTTAGCACTTTCACCAGCTTACTTGCCTGCGGGGAGTACACCTTAACCATTGAAAACTGAGGCTTTCACCATCTAACATCAACTTAGCAACATATGTTAGCTGGTGAAAAGACTTTTCACAAAATTTAAAAAACAGCCTTTTGAGGATCAATTTATTTCTAGGGTACAATTTTAAATCCTATGTTTTGACACTTCTAGAATCTAAAAATTTATATAGAATCCTATTAACGACCACGCTATCACCTACAAAATGAAACACATTGACTGATTCATTTTGGGAGATAACAAGTTGGATGTTTCAGTGGCTGATCACAGGTGAAAGTTATCCTAGTGGTTGAGCACTAGTGAGTGTGATTCTCCTGTGAGTTACAGTGAGAAAGCAATCTGTTGAGTTAGACGTGCATGTGGCTGAGCACAGGTGAACGTGATCCTAGTGGTTGAGCCCTAGTGAGTGTGATTCTCCTATGAGACGTAGTGAGATGGAGATGTGGACATCCCTATGGCTGAGCAGAAATGGATGTGCCCCTAGTGGCTAAGCACTAGTGGGTGTATGAGATCCCTTGCTATATTTTCCAAGAGTCAGACTTACATGTAACCCTATTTGTGATGTAAAGGGTATAGGTCATCCCCACCATAAAGTAAAATATATTTAATGTAAAAGATAATTAATATGGTAATTATTAATTATATTTTGAGTTATTGAGGTCGGCCCTATTGTGCCAATAAACACATCATTTATTGTGATAATTCTTATATAAATAAAGGTGAATCCCCATTGAGGAAACACACTTAACATTGTGTCATCTCATGATTTCAAAAGTTGTGGTATGAAATTATGAGAATTACAACACCCTCTTGTGCTAGTTTTGGTGATGGTGTGGGAGGTCTTTCTCTTGAAGAATATAGCAAAGGATTGGTTGGGTTTTCTTCCCTTGTTAAGAAGGGTTTCCCGGGATACTTCTTGTGTTCTTGTGCATGGTTATTCTTCTTGTGATCTTGGTTTGTTGCAGTAGGTATGGTTCAAGTAAAAGTTAAAAAGAAAATTTAAAGTAAATGCATGAGCCATAGCTCATTGAAAATTCAACATCATTTCAGAGAGGTTCTTGAAGAAGACCATATGCACAGTGAAAAGAAAAATTTGAAAGTCATGGGATCTTGTAGACTGCTAAGAGAGGGTCGGATCTACTCCATTTTTGTGATGAAGTTAAAAATCTAGTCGTGGGCCTATCATACCTGGTTAAGCTCTGTGAGGAGGGTCGACTGTCCAAATAAGATGGTCGTAGGCTTTGGGAACAAGCTCAGCCATAAACCATAGGTTGATTGAAGTCGTTGCAGCAAGGAAGATCCCTAACTATAGACCTGTGACAACACAGTTAAGGAGACATGAGGCCAAGTCTAAATTCTAAGTTATATCTCTGTAAGGCCATCATTTTGTACTTGTATTTACTTCTTTGTTGGAACATAGTATTTGTTGTGTTACATGGGACTTTACTAGCATAAGAGATCTATTTTTTCTCTTAAATCTTTTATAATATTAGATCTGGGATATACTGTGTTTTCATGGATGTTATCCAATAGAAGGCTATCTTATTGCTCCATCTTGTCATCTTTTGATCTCATATATTGATGCAAGTATTTAATGGCAGTGTTGGTGTATATCCCAACGAATATAGAAGGATGTTGTTGATGTCTTGTCTATGATGTTCCATCTACTCTTGAAGTTCTCTCCACATGAAATTATAATCGCTTGCCTAAGTGCATTGAAGATATTGGTAAGAAAATAGTGCTTGTTGAAGAAGAACGAGAGCTACCCTTGCCTAAAATGAACACACCATTACGATAACAATTTCTGAAAGTATTTCCACCAAAAGAAATGTCTAGTGTAATTGTATCTAATGATAGAGAAGTATTTTTTGTTGAAAGGGAATTCAAATTTCAGGTTACACTGGGCTATTTTGGGCATATATCACTTTGGAAAACACTTCATCTAGAGTTGCTTGTAGGTGAGAAGAGTGGACCGGTGAAACTTACTGAACCACAAAGTTTTAGTATTGGAGATGATCTGGAGCACAGAATGGTTGAGGCAGAAAATCTATTTGCAATATTGTATTTTGATTTGCACAAGCTCTGTATTGCATTATTAATAGATCTGAAAGACAACAACAGTGGTTGTTTGAAGTTTTTGGTATTAAATATTTGTGCTATCATTTCAAGGGTATTTCAGACAATCAAGACATTGGTTGACAACAAGAATATTCTCATTATTACTCATGTCATCTACAAACAACAATAAATCCTTGATTACAGTCTTGAGGTCAATATTTTGGAAAGTTTTTTATCGCCAAAACTTATGATTACGTGTCAATTCTAGGTCAACATGCTCAAGAACTTGTTCATGATGAAATCCAAGATTGAATTTTAAATATTGTCAAACGTGTTAAGGACTATTTGTGACATCGTTAGAACAACAAGTGTTGAAAGTGGCAGTAGTGTACTTCTGGACAAAATAGCTACAAGGTTGATGAAGATATGTGTATGGTACAAGGTGGCTATAGGGGAAAACATGTCTATTTATAGAATGTAGCAGTGGAAGGTGGCCACAGGAAGCTACAACAACATAATTTTCCTTTTAGTCTATGGTAAACAAGCAAGGAATGTCATTGCTCATCATGACATTGACAAGCAAGAAGAATCTTCATTGGTGTACACTCTCAGGTATGCACTTATATATATTATTTGCATCATTGTCATGAGGGTACTTGCAGGAGGAAGGAACCTTTGTTGCAATCGTGGATCCAGAAGGATATCAGTGCATTCATAGGAAAAACACACTGGAAGTGAAGACTCCAGGTTTGATTATTTTAATTATCATTCCTCTAACCTACATTTCTAAGGTTGCTACATTACAAGTAGGTATTGTAGCTGTGACAACAATCCTTAAAATTGTTTTTATTCTAGAGATGTATTCATGAATCTCCTCTAGGAGATATTCTTATCTTGTTTCCTTTTGTTTGTTTCTTTGTTCTAGGAAGGTTAACAACAAAGGAAGATGGTTATCCTTTAGACTTCATAGGGATTCACTTGACTCAGAGGGAGTCAAAACTATTTGAGAAGAAGGAAAAGACAATATCTTCTCCCCTTCAACAGTTCAGAGAGAAACAGTATTTAATCCATTTTCTCCAGTTAATATTCCTAGAAAGTTTTCTATAGGCCATGAAAGGAAAGTCTAATATTGACAAATTATTCAAGGGGTAGAGGGACATGCAGTTGATGGAGGTTTCGAGAAATATAATGCAAGACTTGTAGCCATAATATTCCCACAAACAGATGGAGTTGTCTATGATGAGACATTTAATCCAGTAGCCCGATACAATTATATCTGTACTATCATCCATGAGTTGGAAACTACATCATATGGATGTAAATACATCCTTTCTCAATGATGAGATTGAGAAATAATTTTACATCGAGCATCCAGAAGGATTCATGATATACGACGAGAAATATCATGTGCACAGGTTGAATAAATCCCTGTATGGACTAAAGAAGACTCCTCGTGCTTGGTAAAATATGATGGATGGATTCTTGATGAGTTTGGGTTTCAACAAGAGTGTTTATGATCCAAACCTATATTATTACATTATTGGTGATGAGAACCTGATTTTCATGACTTATTCAGGAAGCCTTGTTGTTGGATACAAGAAAGCTTTGACTTTTGATTCCGAGATGAAGGATCTAGGTATCACTACTTCTTGGGACAAGAATATGACAAAGTACTGATGACATTTTTCCCGAGTCAAGAAAAATATACAGTGGGGACATTAAAGAAGTTCATAATGACAGAATGCAAATCCATGACTACACCGATGGTGATGGATTTGAAGAAAATGAGTGATGATGATTCAGACAAGATTCATCCACAACTGATCGGATCACTGATGTATATGGTTAACACTAGACCCGATATATGCTATGTAGTGAATGTACTTAGTCAATTTATGAGTCATTCAAGACAGACTCACTGGATAGCAACAAAACATGTATTGAGATATCTACGAGGCATAGTTGTATATGGTCTGAGATATGCCTCCAGTGTACACTTGAGTTTATAGAGTACATAGCATTGAGTATGGCAGTGCACGAAGCAGTGTGGCTTCACAAGCTTCTGACATATTTATTTGATCATGATATGGATCCTATTATTATTCATTATGATAACTAGAGTGGTGTGAAGCTCTCTGAGAACCCTATGTTTCATGATAGATCAAAACATGTTGATATAAAATTAGAGACATGGTGCAGAGGAAAGCAATACACGAGCAACACCCTCCTACACATGAGAAGATTGTAGATATCTTCACCAAACCGCTTATCAAGATGAAGTTTGGGTAATTTCGTGAGAGACTTGGTCTGGTGAAGAATACCTCCCTAGCTGAGAGGGAGTGTTGATGATTACATCCAAGATGAAGTTCGAGTACTTTCGTGAGAGAATTGGCCTGGTGGAGAATGCCTCCCTAGCTGAGAGGGAGTGTTGATGATTACAATTGCGTGGGACATCCTCCATGACTCAAACTGAATGAGTAAACCTGAGAGAGAGCCCATGAGTTGGGTGTGCCCATGAGACAAGTGTGTGGTTCCTCTCTAATATGGAGATGGAACATTGTGCCCTTGTGTGGGGTGAGGAAGCCCATGAGTTGGGTGTGTGGTTCCACTCTGAGACGGAGATGGAATGTTTTGTGCCCCTATGGGGTGAGGATGCCCATGAGTTGTCTGTGCCATTCTCTCTAAGACGGAGATGAAATGATGTGTTAGTCTACTCTGTGTAGATATTTGAGATGATGTGATGCTCCAGATGGTTCTCCTGTGAGACGCGGTGAGAAAGAGATATGTTGAGTTGGACATGCTTGTGGTTGAGAACAGGTGAACGTGATCCTAGTGGTTGAGCACTAATGAGTGTGATTCTCTCGTGAGACATAGTGAGAAAGTGATATGTTGAGTTGGAAGTGCCTGTGGTTGAGCACAAGTGAACGTGATCCTAGTGGTTAAGTACTATTGAGTGTGATTCTCCTGTGAGATGTAATGAGATAGATATGTGGGCATCTTTGTGGCTGAGCACAGATGGATGTGCCACTAGTGGCTAAGCACTAGTGGGTGTATGAGATCCCTTGCTATATTTTCCAAGAGTCGGACTTACCTGTAACCCTATTTGTGATGTAAAGGGTACAGTCGACCCCACCATAAAGTAAAAGATAATTAATGTAAAAGATAATTAATATGGTAATTATTAATTATATTTTGAGTTATTGAGGTTGGCCCTATTGTGCCAATAGACACATCATTTGATGTGATAAGTATTATATAAATAAAGGTGAATCCCCATTGAGGAAACACACTGAACATTGTGTCATCTCATGATTTCAGAAGTTGTGGTCTGAAATTATGAGAATTACAACACCCTCTTGTGTGCTAGGTTTGGTCATGGTGTGGGAGGTATTTCTCTTGAAGAATATAGCAAAGGATTGGTTGGGTTTTCTTCCCTTGCTGAGAAGGGTTTCCTAGGATACTTCTTTTGTTCTTGTGCATGGCTATTCTTCTTGTGATCTTGGTTTGTTGTAGTAGTTATGGTTCAAGTAAAAGTTAAACAGAAAATTTAAAGTAAATGCATGAGCCATAGCTCATTGAAAATTAAACAATTTCACCAAGTAGTACTAGTAGAAATGTTGTTGTACAAGCTAAGGAACACGATCAATCAAATGAGGATCTCATGGAAGAAGATGATGGGACAAATCAAGTTAATGATCCTGTTGAAACAGTTTTTAAAGTTTCATTTCTAAGGCAAAAAGTTTTCCTTTTTCGGGTTTTGGCTTTACATAAAGCATAATCCTCACTATCATTTCCAAAAGGTCGGTACTGAAATCCCGACAAGATTTATTCTTTAAACGATAAAAGGCAAAAAACCAAAAATGTTATAAAAGTCCTGACGTGCTTTCTGTAAAGTTATTTTTTTAAATCATGAAAAGCTTAAACCCCAAAGGAGTTAAGACTAACCTTTAAAAAAAATTTGGGATTCGAGGTTTATTGAGAACATATGTTTTAATGAATTTCCAATTGCGGAATCCTGATCCCCGTTTTCCCGAAATATGGAAGTTATTAATTATTAAAAACTACGTTAATCGTATCGCAATTTTGGGATACGTGGTTCAACGATAACATACCTCTTGTCAACATGATCCCTGAAATCCCGAAACATGAAGTCCCGACTCATAATCTGTGTTTAAACTAAATTAATCATGTTTTGGAAGTTAGTCCTTAATCCTGATTAATTAATTCACTAATACGAAAATTTAAGACTTAAGTTAATCGTATCGCGATTTCAGAAATCGGGATTCATCGATGACATACCTTTTGTAAACACGATCCCTAAAATCCTGAAACATGAAGTCTCAACTCTTAATCTATGTTTAGTCTAAATTAATTATGTTTTGGAAGCATGATTTATGACAATCAAACTTTTTAGGTTTGTTCACGTTCTGGTTTCCGATTGAATTAAATTTTCCAATTTTTGAATTCAAAAGTGCCAAACTACGGCCACTTTAATAAAGGTTAACTAATGATATGTGACAATAATGTGTATCTTAGTAAATATCCACTGCATTCAATGTATTGAATTATTGTTAGCTGTGTCAGTACCTTCATCGTTAAATGAATTAAAAGAGAGTTTAAAGGTCTGTGTTTCGCAACATATTTTGTTTCATACTATCAAGCATAAGACGCATTCAGCCGAGATCATACACTCCTTTTCTGTGACATGTTTTCCATCTAACATAAATTCATGCCACCAAAGAAAGCACCGAAGAAGAGTGAAGATACAGAGGAGATGCGTAACCCAGAAAGAGATATCATATCTGACACTATGTCGCACGCCATCAACTCAATTAAATCCTGGACACAAATCTCTAAATTCCTGGATCATGAAATCAAGAATTCTCCTATTGATTCCGAGAATCACTTTCAGGATATAGCAGAATTAGAGCTTCATAAGATCGCAGCGCGCCCTCGGCTTATTGCATACAACGACATGATCAATTGGGCCTTGGAGAAGGTTGATATCCCGAAAAGAAGCATTTTAAATGATCAAGGAGTCATTGTCAGCTCATTCAGGCCAGAACATATACAATTAATGTATAAACTCTCACTAAATCCTAAGTACATTTATAATACCGATTTTTTAGCTGAATTTCAAAGGAAAGAGTGTATTGAGGAAAACCAAACTTATCCTGATTTAATCAGAGAATGGTGGAGATGTCCATCAAAGTTTAGGGCCAATACCCATGGGGTTTATGCCACAACATATTTGAACGATTACATGGTCTATGTAGCCATTATGTTGTGTAGACTTTTCGGGAAAAACAATCCCTGTCATTTTGAATGGGTCCCCTTTTTAGAAGAAGCATTGGAAGGATACACTTTTAACTAGAGCAAGATTTTGTCTGATAACCTCGCTCAAGATCTTTCAAATTACAAAGTTGCAAGATCTAAAGGTCAGCCGGTGGATTTTTATATGTCATCGTACATCATGGATGCAATCTGCTTTGTGACTCCATTTCCCCTGATGAATTGGAGTTGGAACATAGCCTGCCCTGAACCCATTCACGAGTATCACTCTGTGCTATGGGAAGAAAATGATAAGAATGCACTTTACAAAATTTGTCATTTCATAGTAATTCCAATGCATAAGATGTTTTATGGTTGTGAACCCCCTCACATTTTTGAGACAGTCTCAGAAAACCTCAAAGCAATAGCTGACTGGTTCATTGATGAAAACTTCTCTTACATTAGGGTTTATGGGTGCTCAATTCCCCCTCATGCACTTCCAAATTTTCTCCTGGATAGACTGGTATTGAGGGAGGTAGCACACCAAATAGTGAAAAGGGGTATTGAAATAGAGCTAAAGGTAGCTCAAAATAAGTCTTGGCCAATATTTCCTATACATATCGGGAAATTTTCATTTCTAAACCTAGGTCATTCTAAAGTGGAAGCCGAAGCACTAGAAGAAGTTAAACTTCTACATATCGAACACAGAAAGCATGAACCTTATCAATTAGTAAACATACATTTGATGCACTGCAATATCAAAGCTTATGAACATGAAAAGTCTGTTTATGATGATATTTTCAAAGAAGTTAAAACTTATGAAGAGGTATTGAATAGGGTACGGGCCTTATCATCTGACTTACAGACTAGTTTCATGTCCTTCCAAAGTCACAGGTGAAGTTGTTTGCCAAAGATTTTGCAGGGTGAATCCACGACCCCTAATCTAGAATAGGAAGGGCCTCCCCCAGGCTTTGAAACAAATGTACAAGATAAAGCAAATACAAAGGGAAAAATGAAGGAGATTGAAAGGCCTTCACAAGAAATAGAAGTTCCTCAGACAGAAAAATCAGAGGCAGGGAAAGGAAAGGATTTGGAAAACCCTCATAAATCCCTGAGAATTTTCCCAAGAAAGTAGGGGGAACAACATCGACAGAACTCGGAAGTCCCATTACTTCTTTGAATCCATTGCAGTCTACTTATGGAAATACCTAAGAGGGAGCTCTATATGCTAGTGATCTTGAGCCTATTTCAAGGGATGAGATTCCTTCCTCTTATTACTTTTTCAGTAAAAAGAGGAAGGCTATCCTGAAACAGGAAATGCATCCAAGAGGAAACATGATGGTTAAAAAGAACAAGATCATTGTAGATGGACAAAAACTTGAAGAGGGGGGATTCGCCACAGAAATAGCAAGTACAATGGGAGCCTTAGCATCAACAAATTTATACTCTATGGGTAATTTGAGAACTATGTTGCAGTAAAAGGATCAGATGATAGCTCAGCTACAGGGTCAATTAAAAGGAGACTGAAAGAAATATCAGTTGGGAGATAAACAAGGGCCTAGAATGAGCCCAATTCAATGACATTCAAGAAATTCAAAAACTAAAAGCAAGCTTAGATGAAGCAAACCTGAAAATACAGTTCAATCAAGCACATGTCTTACAACAAGAAGAAATAAATAAACAGTTACAAAATAATATTAATTCCATTCAAAATCAAGTGGTAAAGCTTGAAATCTTCCAAGCCCAAGCATTGGAAATACATAAAAATATAGAAAAAGAGAAACAGGGAGTGTTCTTTAATATGAAATTTATTCAAAATTACTTTCAGGAAACAAGTAAATCCTTGGAGAGTATTCTCCTGAAAGAAAGAGAAGTGAAAGCAGCCAGGACAACTTTTCAAAAAGTAGTGGTTTTTTCAACAAAAGAGGAGGTCAGAGAAACTCAGAAGCTATCTGTTTAAGAGAAAATTAAAGGTGATATAATAATCAAAGTATGGGAGGCAAACCTCGCAAAAAACAAGAAAATAACCAAAGAGGTTAATGACGACTGTCAAGGAATTTTTGACCTTTTAGAGAAAACTTCATTGAACATTGGAAAAAACGACTGTCCAGGGTTGTTAGGAGAAATTAACATTGTTAAGCATCAGTTAAGATTCAAAGAGGATCTGGAAGAAATTCAAGTAGAGATTCCACAAATAAAGGTAATCAATGTCACTCAAATTGACAAATGGATAACAACGTCGAACTTAAAGTTACAAACCATTAAGTTCATGAGAAAGATAATCGAAGACCGTCTGCCAGAACTGCAGAGAAAGTTTTTCTTATTTGAAGCAAAGGATATTCCAAAATCTCCCAGAGTTTTAGTGCAGTTTATGGGAAAATGTATTTGTTGTTTTAAAACAGAAGGAGGAGGTTCATCAATGCAGACATGAATTACTGTTTGGAATATTTTCATCATTGGAATAATAAAGCAGTTAAAATAGAAATGTAAATGGTTCGACATTGCTCATTCATGTAACTGTTAGTCTTAGGAAGTTAGTTAATCACCAATGGGAAAAAGGTTTGGTGATCATGTATAAATACAACTTCATAAGACTGAGAAAGGGCTTTTGGTTTTTTGGGAGCCGATTGTATTAGAAGTTTTCTGATTTACAATGATATAGATAATGCAGAAGAGATCCCAAATTCTGTCACCTTGAAGCTATGTGTTCCTTCACTCTGTTTTAAATATCTTTCAATATCTTTGATTTCATGTCTTTCTAATGAATGATCAGCTATAGTTTATTACAAAATTCTACTGTAGTTTGAATTTATTTGATTATCTAATCATTTACATTTTTTCCTTTGTAATCGCTATCAGCAGTTTCAAGACCTGTAAGTCTATTGGATAGTTATATCTTATACTCCATTAGAAAAAAAAAAAATCTCCCCTTCTTTTGTTATGATATGAGATTCTTTCAAGATTAAATCCTCATATTCTCCAACTGTGTTTCTTCATTTTTATTTTAATATTCTCAAATTACTTCAAGTACAAGAAACGACCTTTACTGTTATTATATTATTATTTTGAATTCCAAATTCCTTTTATTTTTCATCCCACAAGCTGAAGCAACAAATTTTAAAACTTTTTATAATTTAAATAAAATTTTAATCGTCATGACTATCCCAAATAATAGACAACCTAACGTAGAACCTGTCCTTCAAGATCAAACTAGCATTGCTCTGAACTTATTTAATACAATCTTGCAAACAACAACTACCCAGGTCGAATTAGAATGCTCGTGGACAGTTATCGAGAGAGATATCAGCATCCAAGAACAATGGGAAGCTAGACAGAGATAGTTGAGAAACCAACTTTGATTTACACTTCACATTTGATTCTTACCCCTTGATTCTTATTTTTCTTTCTGATGCCTTGATGGTATACTTGATAGCCTTAAAGTATAAACTCAGGAACAACAGATCCCATGGAAGAAGATGATGGGGAAAATCAAATGATCCAATATTTGTTTTCTCAACCAAATGAGGATGGGGACATTGATGGTATTTATGATGAACCTCTATTAGAAAAGGTAAATAAACGACTTTATGAAGGCTCAAGAGAAAATGTTCTCTCTGCTACATTGTTTCTAGTGAACTTAAAGGTTATGAATAATTTTTCGAACACTTGTATGACACAGATCTTAAGGTATGTAATATGTTTCATCCCATATACATAACTGTTGACTTTTTTCTATTTTTTTTTAGTGTTAATTAATGTGTAAAATAAGAATGCAATTTTACGTTTAATATTCTTTACATTAACTAGTTATTTTTTATGTTGTAGATTGCTAGGTGAAGTTTTGTTACCATTGTCAAATATTTTACCTCGCACATATCAAGATTTGCATGCCATTATGAAAGACATTGGAATGGATTATCAAACTATAGATGCATGTCACAATGATCATATTATATATTATGAACAACATGCTTTGAAAATATAATGCTCGCAATGTCTTATCAGTAGATGTTGAACCGATCGAGTAACAAAAAGGGTGCCTCGAAAGGTTCTTCATCATATTCCCATAATTCCACGTTTGCAATGATTGTTCAAGTGTGAAAGCATAGCACAATTTACAGATTACCATGCATGTAACAGAAGTGGAGATGGTGTTCTTTGAATCCCTGTTGATGGTTATGCATTTAGGGAAATTGAGAAAAAATGGGTAGATTTCAAAGATGGACCTCGTAATGTTAGGATTTCATTGGCAGTTAATGGTGTTGATCCATTGAGAGATCTTAGGTCTATTTACTCAGTGTGGCTTATTTCTGTTATCAACAATAACATTCCTCCTTGGATGTCAATAAAGAGGGAGCACATAATGTTGACAATGATTGTTCCAAGTATTTGTTTACATTAATTTTTTGAATGTAACATTTTCATTTGTTTCATTTTTTGCCTAATATGTTTTGTTTATTTATTTACTTATATATACAAATCATGGTTATAGTAATTATATTGTGTAATTTCAAACAATTATGTAAGTACCAAGTTAAATATATGAATGTATATATCGAGTCTCTTATCGACGAGCTACTAAAGTTATGGGTTGGCATCACTGTGTATGACATCTGTAAACCAATCGGGGAAAATGAATTTAAATTCCGTGGAATAATCTTATGGACAATTCATGATGCCCCAAGACTAGCACATTTTTGTGGCATGTAACATTTTATTTCTCTTTAATACTATATAAATGTTTAAAGATATAATGTTGCATGTTTAATTTTTAAATAATCTCATCGTATAATTGACATTAATCCATTTATTGTAGGTCTTCAAAGAAAGGGTAAATTTACATGTTCAGTATGTGGTCCTAAGATGAAGTATCATCATTCAAAAAGTTTAGGAAAGGTGGTGTTTGATGAGTATAGGCGCCTCCTCCCTAAGAACCATAGGTATCGTACTACTGAAAAACATATTTTCAATGGGAAAGAAGAGACTGGTTTAAAACCATGAAGAATGACACCTCATGTATGGAGGTTGGAATAAAATAGAAATTGTCAAGGTACGCATTTTCTTTATGTATCGTATATGTAATGTTTTGAAATTTTATTTTAATCATTGAATTTATTTTACCATATTTCTTAATTATTGTTGTGATTTCTTTTATGCTTCGTGAAGGCCGCCATCATGAAGGTATTAATAATGGGATTCCACGAGGAATGAAATGTTATCCCACCCAATTCATGTGGTTTCCCTTCTATGAGGAGATAAAAATAGCTCATTTGTTTGATACAATGCATATCGGGAAGAATGTGACAGAAACGTTATGGTGAATCTTAGATGGTAGGAGGGATAAAGAAAAAATTGTCAAAATTTGTATTGACATTCAGGAATCCAATCATGCAATGCGAAGTCTGATCAGATCAAATAGATATGGAGACCGAAATAACCTTCCATAGTTATTAACAGAGCAACAAAGCAATGATGTAAAAGAGGTCATTCAAAGAATTAAATTTCCCATGGGTTTTTCTTCAAACATAAATAATATCTTAACGAAGAAAGGTGATTGGTGGGGTAAAAACACATGATTGGCATACCTTCATTAAGGTAATAATATTGGTATACATATTTATATATTGGCCTTATACATCTTTTAAGTTTTTATTTTTTTTGTCTACTTTGGTCGAAACAAATAACAATTCATTTATTTTTTATAGTATGTTCTACCGCTATCTCTCCCAAATGAATTTGACAACAACGCCAAACAAGTTATATATGATCTTGGAAAATACATGAGGTAAGTAGTTGTGATTAATATGCAAAATGTTCTTTCAATTTTTTGTTGTACTTAATGACATGTGTTTTACTTATAATGTAATATATATTATGTTATGTTGAAACATGTTATTTTCTTATGTCATGATATCATGTAGATGGTTGTCATTGAAAGAAATCCATGAAGATGATATAAAGTGTTGGAAGAGAGAAATTCCTCGGCTAATGTGTGAGATGAAAAAGCATATTCCTCCAACATTTTTCAATGCACAAGAACACTACCTCATACACCAAGTTGAGGAGATTGAAATTTGTGGACCTGTACACACAAGGTCAATGTGGATGGTGGAGAGGCACTTGAAATCATTGAAGGCTTTGGTTAGACAAAGAGAACATCTTGAGGGTTCTATGGTGGAAGGATATATGGTATATCAATCCATGGTGTATATTAGTCAGTATCTTCTTAAATTAGTAGTGCCAACTGTTGATTAATTGGGTTGGTTGTCATTGATGTCAACCCTTGAAGAAAGTCTGGTAGCAAATTTTGGTAGCACAAAGGTTTGGGTAATGTACCCAAGTTTGTTTTATGTATAATGGTATGATTTTTGAGATATTTGCATGTAAGACTATTCTAGAGGGATATTACATGTCATGTCATTTCTGGTGGTATGTGGAACGTCACATAACTCCTCACGGTTAGAGATTTATGGCCATGTGAAGTTGGAGAACCCTCATGAGTCATTTAGAATCCCCAAAAGTTCAAAGTAGTCAAAGTGCTTGCAAATAAGAGATTATTTAAATAATAAAGTGAAGTGACAAAGTAAAAAAGGATTATTTAAATATTAAAGTGAAGTGACAAAGTCCAAGAGAATTATTTAAATATTAAAGTGAAGTGACAAAGTCAAAGAGGATTATTTAAATAATAAAGTGAAGTGACAAAGTCAAAGAGGATTATTTAAATAATAAAATGAAGTGACAAATTCAAAGATGATTATTTAAATAATAAAGTGAAGTGATAAAGTCAAGGAGGATTATTTAAAAAATAAAGTAAATGGAGAACTTTATAATTATGGAAAGTGGTTATATGAAGGTTAAACCTAAAATGAGGAAAATGGGTTAAGTGGTCAAGTGGATATTGGATACATAGACAAGTGGAAAATTGGGCAAAGTTGGACATAGGTGACTATGTGGACAAAGTGGCTATGAGGGAAAAGTGACCTAGAAGATGCTTCTAAGGAAGCTACTTGGAGAGTATAAATAAGAGGCAAGGATCTCTCATTTTGATCACACTTGAGAATATTGAATATCTACAGGTTATTGAGGTAACCAAAGGACATCTAAGTGGAATTTTAGCTGGAATTTGAAGTAAAGAAAGCCGAAATTCAAGGGAGGATAAATTCTTTTGATGATGCTTTCTAAGGTATGCTATTTACAGGTCATCTCACCATTTTCATAATAATTTTTTTTCTAGAATGATTCAGACTATGAAATTGGGATGCCATTGAGGAAACATATCGAAGTAGTTGTGGTACAAATTTTAGCTTGTGGGTCGTTGTATTTTTGGAGTTACACTCCGTGAAAAATAGGGTTTGTGGCTAGTCCTGAAACTCGTCTAAATAGGTGTTTCGGGTAAAAACGTCATAAATTATTCATAACATATCCAAATTTAGTAAGACCAAATGTGTTGGTTAGAGTACAGTCTGTAGTACTTTTTGTACAATTTTCATTTCCATACAACAAATATTTTTTCCGGGGAACGCTCTACAAGTTCCCTCTCTAGAATAAGCCAGAATTCAACAAGGTATTCCATTTTTACTATAACTCCTTTTATGAGAGGTTCCAAGTAATGACACCAGGAGGAATTGCATAAAACACACTGAAGAACATTTTGTACTATTTTCATATATTTATTCATTAAAGGTACATAGTTATGATTATTTCAAGTTAGGGTTATTGACTAATCCAAAACTAGTCATGTGAGACTAAAGTAAATATTGATGAAAATGCTAGTCTCTTGTTGTTAAAGTTAAGAAAGGTTTGTAGGTTGAGGTACAGGTTGGTGCATGGTTGATGCACTTGTTTATGGTGCAAGTTGATTACAGTTTGTTTTGTACAATTTGGTGCATGGTTGATGCACTTGTTTATGGTACAGGTTGATTATAGGTTGAGGTACAGGTTTATGCATGGTTGATGCATGGTTCGGGTTATTGGTATAGGTTGTTTGGTGTAGGTTGATTGGTACAGTTTTACAACAGTATATCTCACAGTGATAGTGTGACAGTGGTTCCATCATTCTACTTATATGTTAGGGCAGTTGGATGGGGCAAGGACAACTGGTTGTAGTCGGAGAACATAGGGGGTTGTAGCCTCCTTCTGGTTGTATCCAGAGAATTGGGGTGTTGGAGCTTCCCTCAAGTTGTATCCTGAGAAACTAAGGGGGTGGAGCCTCCTTCTAGTTGCAGCCAGAAAACAAAGGAAGTTGGTGCTTCCAATGAATGTAATTCTTCAAGACATATAAGAAAAAACATTATGTGGTTTTCTCCCTCTTTGGGTTTCCACGTAAAAACACTAGTGTACTTTGTATGTGTATGATTGTTCATTTGTTCAATGTTTATTTACTTTGAAAATATTGGATGATAATGCTACATTGATATAACACTTGCATTATATGGTTAAAAAGTAATATATTGCTCTATTACCGATTCACCCCCCCTCTCAGTAATCCAACAATTGGTATCAGAGCAGGTTCCTTCAGAAATCAGTTTAACCACTGAAAGGTAGATCATGGAGAAAAACAACATGTATAAAAATGGAATACCATAGTTTGATGGACAAAAGTATACATTTTGGAGCATAAGGATGAAGACATATATACAAGAACAGGGATTTTAAATTTGGAAATCAATTGCATATGGATACACAGCACTAGCAGTTTCGTCGACAAATGACAAAGCAATGAAACTCGGTCAGAATAATTCCAAAGCCACAAATGCACTTCTGAATGGTCTTGGAGAATCGATATTCACCAAAGTTGCACATTTTAAATCCGCTAAAGATATTTGGGAAAAAATTCAAAATATTTATGAAGGAGATTCAAAAGTCAAAGCAGCAAAGCTTCAAACTTACAGAGGTCAGTTCGAACAATTAAATATGAAGGAAGATGAGAACATTGCAGCTTACTTTTTATGAGTCGATGAAACAGTAAATGTAATATTGGGATTGGGAGAAGAAATCAAAGAATATGTAATTGTTCAAAAGGTACTAAGATCTCTTCCTATGATATTTGACCCTAGGATATCAACACTAGAAGAAAGAGAAGATCTAAACTATATAAGCATGGACGAACTACATGGAATCTTCACAACATATGAAATGAGAACTGAACAGGAAAATCCAAATATCAAAGAATCCAAAAGGTCAAAGCAAAAGGGAAAGAAAAAAGAAAAAGAATATAGAAACAACATTGACGTCTCGAAAGATGATGAAGAAGCGACCAACTTTGTCAAAATATTGAACAAGGGAACCAACGACAGGTAAACAGGTAAGCTTCCTTTGATTTGTTTTAATTTTGATGGTATTGGTCATTTTGCTAACAAATGTCCTCATAAGAAAAAGAGAAATGATGAAGGTTACTCAAATATAAAACAAACATATAAACTCAAAATAACCAGAAGGAAAGTTTTCAAGAGAATATTATGCACCAAAGAAGACATATCATCATCAGATGAAGATGAATTCAGTGATAGTGAGACAGAAAGACTTTTATTCATGGCAGTAGAAGACTCTGATAAAGAAAAATCGGAAGAAGAATATGAAGAGGTCGAAGAAGAATATGAAGAGGTCGAAGAAGAATATGAAGAGACCAAAGAAGAATATGAAGAGGCAGAAGTTGACTATCGAGAAGAATTGTTGTGTTCCATGGAAGTTATGAGAAGAGAAAAAAATAAAAACAAGAAACTACAAACGGAACTAGACAAAAAAGAAGACACTCGGGAACTAGAACAAATGATCACAAATTTGAAGGTTCAAATTGAAGAAGATAAAATAATTGAAGAAGCAATCAAAGAACAATTAGAAGGAAGAGACGGGATCATTTTTAAATTTGGAAGAAGAAATTGTCACATTAAGAAAGGATCTTCAAAAGAAAAATATGCAGAACGGCTCAAAAGTTCAAAATGACATTATCAGCAGTCAAAAACCTCATCATGACAAGTTTGGAATTGGATACAATCAGACAGAAAAGGGATCAAGCTTCAAAACAACAAAACAAGAAACATATCCAAAAAGCTATGTAGAAAAAATCAAAGGGGATAGGATGGTCTACAAGGAAAATTATAGGGACACTCCTCCATCGAGAAGATTTAGATTTTAGAATCAACGACCGACAAAAACATATATGCCTCAGGAAAAACAAGGATTCATAAGAGTACCTCCTTTCAGAAGATATTCAACTCCCAAGTATCAAACTATATTTTTTGGTTTATGTTATGCATGTAATAATTTTGGACATAAAGTTGTGAATTGCATAGCTAACAATAGGAACATAAACAACTTTGAAAGTCATACACAAAAGGGTTATCCAAGAAGTCCTAGTGAAACACAGAGAAGAAGTTACAACACGTTTGAATCTTTGAGCACTGAAGTGGAATGCTACAAATCTAACAACTTTGGGCACATGGCCAAATATAGTAGAATGACAATCCCTCTTAGAGAACCACAACAAAACAACAATAGTCACAGACAGGAACCTCAGAAAAGGACATGGGTAAGAAAGAAAAATCAGTATAGCAATGAAGAATGCACACTCACTCTACAATATAAGCAGAAGAAATGTGGTTGGTATGTTGATACTGGTTGTTCAAAACACATGACATGTGTTAGATACAAGTTTCTTACATTAAGAAAGGAAAGAGATGGATCAGTCTCCTTCGGAAATGATGATTCAACTAAAATCATTGGAAAAGGCACAGTCAGAATTGGGAACAAGAATACCAAGGCAGAAAATGTTTTACTAGTAGAATATATGAAACATAATCTTCTAAGTGTGAGTCAAATGTGTGACCAGGGTCATAAATTTACTTTCGATTCACAAAAGTGCAAGATAAGAAAAGAAGGTTCAGGAAAATTGATTGCAACAACTACGAGAACTTCAAGCAACATATATGTATTAAGTGAAATTGGAAATGAAAAGTGTTTCCTAGGAAAGGAAGATGAAATTTGGCTATGGCACAGAAGAATGGGTCACATAAATTTAGATAACCTTGTGATGCAGGAGCATCTCTCCACGTCAGCCAACCAGCCAGCCAGCCACGTCAACACGTGCATTCAAGGCTGAACAGAGGTGCATCCCTCATCTTCAATTTTGAATTTGAATGTAATTAATGTTGTAGGTTGTTGAGCCATGGAGTCGTGCCTTTGTGCAGGCATTAGAGTAGGTAGGCCTTTAATATTTGTAAGGTTGAGATCTAGATCCGATTTGTGGACTAGACAACCCATTCAATGTAATTGAATAGGGTAGGTAGATTGGATGGAAGAGCTCTAAGAGCCTCCTCATGTAAAATATCTTTTGATGGTAATTGTATCTCATTGTAGAGGGTCTGCAAGTAGAGAGCAGAAGAGAAGGAGCCAAGACCTTGTTACAGGCCATGCTCAAGAACACCTTGTACAAATAGGCATTTGCCATTTTAATACGAACAACAGTTTTTCCTGCATATTTCTATGTTAAATGAATGTCTGTGAGTGTTCTTTATATGCTGTGAATGAGTGTTATGTTTATGCATTTGCAGGAGTTGTTTTGGTTTCAAGATTGAGAGGTCTTTGAGGCTTCACACCAGGAGGGTGTTGTTCGCGTTCAAATGGTCACCAGGTGAGAAAATGGAGAGCGCTTGCATGCCCTGTTGGGCTTGGCAGGGAAAAACAGCTGTGGAGCAAAAGGGTTAACAGAAACAAAACTAAACTACAATCTAACTATCAACTGAAAGCAAATAACGCTGCGAAAAATAAACAAAAACATCAAACATAAGACACAGGGGTCATTAATGGTTCCAGGATGGTGCATTAATGAAACCAGAGCACGCTGAAGAAAGAGACCAGAGGTTCCTTCTCCCTCCAGTGGAAGGCTCTTCAGGGCCCTCAACACAATGCTTTCCTTACAAATGAGATGAACTGCGCTGAGCAGTGAAAGAACTCTCGGTGAATGCAGCTGATGGGTTGTTGTCAAAGGAGATGCCCTTAACCATATGGACAGCATAACAGTGCTTAGAATTCCTTGCCAAAACAGTGTACCCTCATGGCCTTTTATAGAAGCTTCACGGGCGGTCACGTAACCTTCTCCAAGTGTGAATAGGGGCGCATTAGGGTTTATTTAGGTCATTAATCCACCGATTTTGCAGAGCCGACTCTGATTTGAGAGTCAAATCATCTTGGGGGCCGGTCCGTAGGCGGTCGGGAGGCCGACCTATGCAATTAATGCGTCGAATTAGCAGATGTGTGGGTTTTTGTGTTGACAGGCGCGCGTCAAGCACGCATGCGCTAGTAACACATTTTTGTCCCGCGCATGTGCACGCGCATCAAGCTGCTGTAAAGCGCCCTTCAATTTTTGGTTACTTTGTATAGTTTTTTTCCCTTCTGGAGTGCTGTGAAATTAATTTAGTGCCATGAGTGAATTCATTGTTGTTTTGATGATGTGGAGTTCTTGTTTCCATGTGCAGACGAAATTTCAGTGATAATAGATGCCCCCTAATGGATGAGGTTAGGAGCATACGTATAGCCGAAATCCATCAATGTTTCTTCTACTGAGAATGTGGTTGTAAGGGAAAGCCAGAGTGGGACCGTTCGAAGTGATCCATTGGAGAGAGAAGGAACCGGTATCTCGACCTTCTGAGAGACGTGCAGAGAAAAAATATACAATTGTGTAAAAACGAGGCGGGCATGCCCCATGCTCGTGTGATGTAACTCTGAAAAAGATGACGGAAGTGTTGGTGTAGACAACTGCAGCACCCTCGGGGGCGGTAATGATAAAGGCATAAGACAATTCTACAAAGGAACATACTCTGAATAATAGGCAATGATCGTTGTAATAAGCAGTGACGATGATGTGGGCGTTGATGGCCCTACCACGTTCAGAGGTCTTCGGCAAATGAAAAAAATAACTGCAACAGTCGCATAGTAAGACCCACCATAACATGAGAGAGTGTTGGCGTCGAATGTCATGGGGGCCAACGACAGTAGGGAGCAATGGTGTTTCACCCTGTGCCATCCGAGATATCTCATTAAAAAAGAGAATGAGAATCAAGATATTGTCGCCCTTCTAGAAAAGTGTGCTGATGTCAACAAAAGGGGGACGCGACTCCCAGAAGCAAAAATGTGCTCCATGGAATCTACTGAGGTGAGGAAGTAGCAGAGGTACATGGACGAAATCAAGAAGTGGGATGACTCAAGACTGCCCTTGGTTGGAGGAGATATAAGAGGAACAGTGGCCGCAACCGTATAGCAAGGTCGAGTGTCAGGGGGACAACAAGACTGGTGTTAAGTTGTGACAGAGGCGGGACAAGGTGAACAAATTCAGAGGGAAGAGGTAACTGACCTGTGGGGTACTCTGAAGATATGGACGATGTCGGCAAGGGTAAATGATAAGTACTACTCCAATCCAAGGGTGACATGGGTTGCGTGTGGCCAAAAGAAAGCAAGTCACCAACGGTGACAATGAGGAAGGTAATGACTGAAGGTAAAGGTGTTTGTACAATAAATAATAAATAATAAATAATTTTGGGGAGAAATGTACAAATACAGAAATGGGTGCCCTAGTGTGAAATGCGTGCCCCAGGGATGGCAGCATTGTCATGAGAAACTGATGAAGGGTGGGGGCCCCATTGGCGAGTTTCTGTATGAGGTAGGTGAAATGAAGATATGTTCGCAGATGGGCAAACTGATGGTGGATGAAATGGTGGGTTCATGATCCTGTGGAGGTGCAGGTAAAAAAGAACATAACCATAAAGAGATGATTTGGGAGTCCATATGGGAAGCTAGCAAAATGAGGAGAAGAAGTATGTGGTTAATTCGCAACATGATGTAAGACTATCGAGACTCCCATCCCTAAAGGGTAATGAAGAACAACATGAGTGTCAAAAGTGCAAAAAGGTGCTATGAATGGGACAACTCATGTGGGTGAGAATGCTACCGGATTACAGTACCGTAGATGCAAAAATGGAGGTGGGGGTACTGCAGAGCCAGAAAAGGGTGTCCTAAAGGTTAATATCAGAGGGGATGACTGGAATTGTAAATGCAACACAGTGGGAGAGACTACATGCCAATGCTGAGTATATACCTGAAGGAATGATGTTGAGAGATGATGGATCAAGTACCTGCACACATAACAACCAAATACCCAAAGTGAAAAATATCTGAAGATAATACCAAATATGAACATGTATTAGATAAATGTGACAATGTGCGTGCGTACCTGGCCATGATGTGAAAAAAAGGCACCACGGGGGCTCAGGATAAAAAGTGGCCCAGGGACAGCCATGATGTAGGTGACGGGATGCTGATCCCGTGGCTGAAGACGGTTCAAAAAATGGACGCCGTGGGCTCCCAGAATGGTGAGTGGAAGTTTGGCCAAAACCCTATATATAGTTGTAGGGCCCACATTGCCACCTCATTTGTACCTGCTGCTATAGTGAGTTCCATAGAAGATCCAGAGGAGATTGAGTGATTCCGAGAGCATGAGGCATCCGTTTCCCGGTGTGCGAGTTTCAGGTTAGTGGTCTGAACATCCTTCATAGTTATAGGTTTCTAATTTTTGGGCAGGGTAGGTACGGGGGGTCGTACGAGGGTTTTAGGGGGTTTTTGGGTAGAGGGTGGGCCCACATGCGTGGGCGACTCAGTGGAAGGCGCGCATGAGTGCGCTCCTGTACACTGAAGAAGCGCGCATGTGTGCGCGTGGGTAGGTAAATAAGGCGCGCCTCAGGGGCGCGCCTGTGAGTTGGACAGGCGCACATGAGTGCGCGCCTGTGGGATGAACAGGCGCGCTCACGAGCGTGCCTGTGAGTATGACAGGCGTGCTCGAGAGCGTACCTATATTGTGAACAGGCGTGCTCATGAGCGCTCCTGTGGGAAAAACAGGCGCGCGCGCATGCACGCATTTATAGTGAACAGGTGCGCATGTGCGCACGCCTATGGGTGGTAAAACCGCGCCTTTGAGGCAAGGTTTCAGGGTGAAAGATTAGCTCTTTTTGATGTATTGGATAATTTCCTAATCTAATGTCTCTGGGTTGTGTGCGGGAGGTGTTCAGTGTCCATGGATGTGCGGTGGCGCGAGCGGTACTGGGAGCCGCTGTGAGAGGCGGTGGTCCATGCGAGGCCTGCAGTTCGAGCTTCTTTAGCAACCAGTGGGTTGCTAAAGTTCTTCGAGTGTCCTTTATTACGGGCCCAGGAGTACTTGCTCCAGTTCTTGATTGAGATGTGGAGCCTTGAGAAGCACTGCTTCCTCGTGCGAGGAGATCAGATTGCCTTCACTGCGGTGGAGGATGTTTATTTCTTGACTGGGCTCCCCTTCCGGGGAACACCGTTGCCGGCAGAGCCTGTGCTGTCGAGAGATACTCCACTGCAGGAGGTCGCCGAGCGATACTACTCAGGCGAGCATTATATTACTGGGTCATCAGTGCACCTTAGTGCGATAGATGCCCTACTGCAGCAGTGTGTAGCAGCGATGATAGTGCGGGTGTATGGGACCCGAGCGCCCCACCGGATTAGTGGTGGCGAGCTGATGCTGATGGAGAGGGTGGTGGTGGGCCGTGAGCGGTTCGCTTGGGGTCTGAATCTACATGCACAGATGATTGCGCAGCTGGACCGTTGTCGGTCCAAAGGTAGGGGGGGATTCACTTTTGGCTCCATCCTGGTGGCTTTCTTCTTGGAGAGGGTGCCGATGTTGCGCCCGAGGGTGCTGCTAGAGGTACCAGGGGTATGAGAGCCACGCTTGAGGCGGTGGTCCCATATTTTGGTTCTCCACAGCGGTGGCGAAGGTAGACATTACTTCACTGAGGAGGCAGCTTAGATATGGCAGCAGATGCCACAGTTTATACTCCAGTTCCCCTATGCTGGGGTGGACTTCCGGGGGGACCCGGATATGGTACTGCCTCCTGGGGAGGTTTTTGACCACAGAGGTATGTTGTGTATTTGTATGTTGTGATTTATGTTGTGATTTGTGATTTTGATATACCAGTGTATATGTTTGATGTATAGACACTGATACCATTTGTTGTTGTTTGTTTGGTGCTTGTGCAGATTTGGCACCTCGCGGGCGTGAGGTGGAGGTGTTCAGAGCGCCTGTGCAGCGAGAGAAGGAGAGACCACCGCGTGCAGGGAGGCGTCTGAGGGATGAGGTTGTTGGGGGAACAGCAGGGCCCGAGAGACCAGCGCAAAGGCACATTTTTGATGACCCTGGTGCGGGGCCATCTCATGCTCCTCCGGCGGCAGCCGGAGTAGATGATGATGATCTAGTCCGTCGGTTTGAGATGGTGCTTCGAGACGTGCATGAGGGCATGTGGACCCATATCCAGGACGAGGAGTTCCTGGGAAGGGTGGTCCTTCGGATGTTCCACCACCACCGCCTAGGGCAGGTGGGGGTGGGCCACCACCGCCTCCTAAGGGAGGGGCAGCTGGGGGTGCCCTAGAGGCCCCCTGATTGTATGATGCAGTTTTGTATACCTTTTTGATTATATAGGCTGGTGAGCCAATTTTTTGTACCGAGATGCGACACGGGCCAGTGGGCCGATGTATTTTTTGTATGTAAACATTCAGATGGCCGGTGAGGCCAATATATATATGAGTATACACCTTTTTGAGATCCAAATGTGGTACATGTGTTTTTTATTTTTGATGATGATGATGTCTATGTTTCTTATATGCTGTGACAGGATGTATGAGGTGTTTATGTATGTGTAGCTTGATGTGATATATGCCAGTCTAGCACGATGTTGGCTATGTCATCTGTTGTTTGATTCAGTTCTCTTGGAATATGTGTAAATGTAATGGAATCAAAATGTCGAGATAACAGTCTAACCTGGAGGTATTTGCGAAAGAGGCATGGATCGTGTACATGGTAAACATTGTTGAGCTGGAGGAAGACTAGCTGAGAGTCGAGGAAAAAGCTAAGGTGATGAATATGATGATGCTGGGCATCGGTCAGGAGGCCAATGACAGCAGTGTATTCGGCTTGGTTGTTGGTTGCTGGTCCCAAACATATGCCGCTTGAATGTAGCATTTCATGTGATGGGGTGTAGAGAGCCCAAGCAGCCGAAGTGATATTTTGTGTCCAACAGCTGGCGCCATCGGCGTAACCAATGTGGTAAGCTGGTGGAGGAGTCATTTGTCCATAGCACAAAGGATATTTTAGATGAGTGGGTAGGGAAAAAAAAGAAGATTAAAAACACTAAACAAGAAAAAAGTAACCTAAAGTAGCATGACTACTTCTAAGCATAAAATTTCTTGAGGTATAACCCATTGACGGGTTCTTTGAGTGTGAGGCCTTCGGGGGAGGCCAGGATGTATGCGCCTTTGGTGAGGCAATGTGGGATGATGTAAGGGCCATGCCACAGTGATTCAAATTTTCTGTGGCCAAAGGTATCATGAGCGATATCATAGGCAAGGACAAGGTCGCCTTCGCGAAATGATCGAAGGTTGACATGGTGATCAAAGGTAGCCTTGGATCGTTTTTTAGCTGCCTCGTTGTTCTGTAATGAGGATCGATGATCCTCATCTAGAGACTCCAAGTTCAGCAAGCACTATTCCATTGGAGCAGTGTCAGGTAAAAGCTCGATTGTGGTGCGAAGGGTGGGAATTTCGCACTCGATGGGAGAGTTGCCTCGACCCCATGGACTAAGTGAAATGGCGTAAAACCCGTGGCGATCTTCACAGTCGTTCGATAAGCCCATGGCGCGGAAAATAACATATGATGCCAATTGGTTTTGTGTTTATTAACCGTGTGTTGTAACATGGTCTTGAGGACTTTGTTCACTGCCTCGACCTGTCCGTTTGACTGAGGATAGTATGGTGAGGCAAACTCATGGGAGAAGCCTAACCGAGATGAGAGTTCGACGAAGATCTCATTCTCAAAATGTTTCTCATGATCATAAACTAGTTGGAGTGGTACTCTGAACCGGGATATGACGTGGTTAAAGAAAAAATGCACTGCAGTGTCAGCGGTGTTGTTGAAGGTGGGCATAGCTTCAGCCCATTTGGTGAAGTAATCGACAGCGAAAATAATGTATTTGTGACCATTGCTGGAGGGGGGATTACAAGTCATGAAGTCAATGCCCCATTTACAAAAGGGGCCTGTAGTGATGACTGGGTGAAGAAGGGCGGGGGGTTCTCGGGCTTTGTTGGCATAGAGTTGACATTGCTCATAGCGTTTCACGGCATGAATGCAATCATGAAACAGGGTAGGCTAGAAGTAACTGGCCCGGATAATTTTCTGAGCAGTGGAGATGCCCGAAAGATGGCCCCCACATGTGCCACTGTGGCAGTCATTTAAGACTCTGTCAACCTCGTCAGTAGTCAGGCAGCGACGAATAATGGTGGGGACGCCTCGCCGATATAGGATGTCACCGATGAGGAGGTAGCGGGGGGCTTGATGGTGAATGTGCCGACGATCATCTCGTGATAAGTGATTACCGAAATTTTGAGTTCGTAGGTAGACGAGAAGGTCGCCATACCAAGGATCATCTGAAGCGATGTAAAAGAGATGTTCGTCAGGAAAGTCATTATTGATGGGGGCACTGGGTGTGTTAGAGGGAAGGGCCGTGACCAGTTCGGCGAGAATGAGGGCCTTCTTACTCTTTGGTGTTGAAAACTCGAGGTCGTACTCCTGAAGGATAACGATCCATCGAGAAAATTTGTCGTTAACTTGGCGACGGCTGAGAAAATATTGCATAGGGTTGGAATCTGCGACGACCTTGGTGGTGCGAAGCAGAATGTAATGACGCAGTTTCTGAACTGCAAGGACAACTGCAAGAGAAAGTTTCTCTTCATGTTTGTACTTCAAGGGTGGTCCTGAGAGGTTCTTACTAACGTAGTAAATGACATGTTCCCGATTGTCATCTCCGATCTAGACGAGGACGTCGACTACTGATACAGCTAATGCTGATACGTAGAGGATGTAGTCACGACCGTAGTCCGGTGCACTAATCAAAGGTGCGTTGGAAAGTGCGGTTTTAAGATCGTCAAACGATTGTTGGACATAGTCGTCCCACTGAAAAGGGATGTCGTGACGTAGTAAGCGAAGGAAACCATGTGCACGTATAGCGTAATCAGGAACAAAGCGTCTAAGAAAGTTGGTTTTTCCTTGTAGACTCTGAAGTTGTCGTATATTTCGAGGGGGTGGAATTTCGGTGATGGCTTTGACTTTGAGGGGGTCCACAGTGATACCGCTTTTTGAAACGATAAACCTAAGGAGGCACCCTGCGGTGACACATAACACACACTTGAGGGGATTCAAGCGGATGTTGTACTGGCGACATTGTTGAAAGATGATTCGTAAATCATCGAGATGCTGGGTGCATTTCTTAGATCGAGCTATGAGGTCGTCTAAGTCGGCAAGGATGATTTTTGCCAGATCGTGAAATATGTATGTCATCGCCCGCTGGAAAGTTGCGCCGGCATTTTTTAAGCCAAAAGGCATGACACGATATGCGAAAGTACCCCACGGGGTAATGAATGCAGTTTTATACTGATCGGCTGGGTGAATTTGAATTTGGTTATAGCCAGAGAATCCGTCCATGAAGGAGAGAGCCTCGTGGCGGGCGCAGTCATCGATAACCTGATCGATGAAGGGTGTTGGAAAGTTGTCTTTGGGACATGCGTTGTTGAGATCGCGAAATTCTGTGCAGACGCGGATAGTTCCCTGTTTCTTGTCGACTGGTACAGGGTTGGAAACCCATGAAGTGTAAGCAATGGGGTAAATAAACCCAGTTGTACATAATTTGTCAATTTCAGCTTTGATAGTCGCGTCCTTGGATGGATGTAGCGGTCGTTGTTTCTGGCGAACAGGTGTGATGTCAGGCCATGTGTCAATGCGATGCTCGCCGATAGATGGATCGAGGCCAGGAATCTCCGTGTATGACCAAGCGAAGATATCTATGTATTCTTGGAAGAGGGCTTTGTATGCGGCAATTTCCTAAGGAGTGCAAGCAGCTCCAATGATGATTTCTTCGACGACACCACTTTTCATGGAAATGTCGATTTTGATAGTGGGGGAAATGTTGTCCATATTACCTTCTTCAAACGCATCAGGGGTGGGGATGGGATTTTTGAACCAATCAATAGTCGCAAAGGGGATAAAATATTTTGTTTCGACCGCATATACGGGGTTCTGATTAGGAGGCATGAGGGCTTCCTATGGGAGGAAGAGTGCACGATGATGTAGTGCGTCCCAGGGAAAGTATGGGTTGTGTAATTATTCCAGTATTTCCTTGTCATTTTGGAAACAACAGGAGTATAATGGATCGTGATGAGTGATCTTAGTGCTAGTGTGAGTGCCCCCTGCTGGAGTAGCAAGGGGGGGGGTACAAGCAGAAGGTGAGGGTTCACTCGACATAAGCCATATGTTGAAGTACTGAGGGGTACCGGTAGTGATTGGGTGGAGGGTTTCTGTATGAACAGGAGAGTTGGGAGGATTGTGGGGTAACTCCTCAGAGATGTCATTTAAGAACCATGGAGGTGTTGGGAGTGCCTCAGGATCTGGAGAAATGACATGATGATCTTCGGGTGGTGAAGTAATGTCAATTATTGGCGCGGTGGGTTGGTGTCGTCGGGCCGCTTGACGTTGCCTGTAGGCAACGATCATAGGACATTGGTATGTAAAATGGGCTAGTGAATCGCAGAGAGAGCAAGGGCATCTCATACATTCATTAACTGAAGTAGTGACATAATGAATGTCAGTGATGTTTGAAGAGGATGTGGCGGGGCGTGGGTTGTTCTGGAAGTTCTGGTGTACAGCCGCTAGTGTCTGCCGAAAACGTGGCAGTGCTGGGCAATGGTGAGTGTAATGGCCATATTTTGAACATATAGCACACGCAAATTTAGTCCTCAACCCTTTACTACTGGAAGGGTTGGTGGTAGTGGTACTTGCAGTAGTGACGGGTGTGAGTGGGGTGGGGTTGAGGGGAATCAAATTCCGTAATTCAGGTAGGGATGGGCAGTTGTTGGTTTGGTGGCCCTCTTTCTCACATAGTGCGCAAGGTGGTGGGATGCATGGGGGACGGGGGGCGGGGGGCTCCTTCTACTTCCTCCTACCCCCAGCTGTAGCCAGGGGGGTAGGGAGTATGGGGGTAGTGGGGGTGGTGGGGGTGAGGACAGGAATCGCCATGGGGAGACCTTCTTGTGGGCGAGGGACCATTTCAGGTGGATGTAAGTACCACACTGGGATTGCTAACACCATGTTGGGTAGTGTAAGCGTTGCGGCTACCTGGAAAGCTTCTACACCGGGTGGTGGGTAAAAGAAGGGAATTTGAGTGAGGGGTGTTATAACCCTAAAATGCACCACACAGATTTACCTGGCATCAGGCCAACTCATGCCTCTTCCTAGCCAAAGCCATGCTGAACAAATCCTCAAAAAACCACTTAAACCAAGGAACCCGTGCCCTAACCTTTCACTGGGTGTGGGTAACTTCCTGCTGACCTTCTACTGCACGCGGGTATCCACGGGCTAACCCACTACAGCCCGCGGGTACCTAACAAAGCAAAAAATCAGGAAAGTTTCCACCGGGACACGAGGCTTTTTGTCAGTTAACTGGAACTCCGAGCCATGCATGGCCGAGAGTTAGCCAAAAACCCTAGCTCTTCCTAGCCTATAAAAGGAGGGGTAGGGGTACTATTCAAAGGAGGAAAAATTATAGCAAAGAAACTCTGCCAAATTGCCAAGCCAATTTTGTCCCAACCCTTTAGCCTTGCCTCAAGTTTTAGGAGGAACTCAAGAAGCAGCAGTTGGAAGACAAAAAGAAGAGGAGGATCCCAGGATCAGGATCGAGGAACGGTGGCCAGTCTCAGAATTCATTGTAAGTGATTCATTTTGAGACTAATGAAAAAGATGCTTTCCCGTCCCAAATACATGAATCTCATCTATGTTGTTTGATTTATGTTTTATTTCTAACCC
>ML803223.1:139763-168593 GCA_009831015.1 Picea engelmannii | reverse complement strand
TACCTAAATCAACTAGATGTCATTGGTACAACCTTGCAGAATTTTAAAAGCCCTAGGAAACTAGCATGTGGACATTGTGGTCCGTTACTATCCTTTAACTCCCTATGTGTGAGTTAATCTAGAAAAATCATGAAACTATCCTATATTGAACATGTGGGCATGTGTGGGCCCGTTACAAACTTTTAAACTCTCCTAGTTTTATGATCTAAGAAAGCAGAAATTCAAACACTATTCTAGCTTTGTTGACATGTGGGCATGTATGGACCCGTTACAAGAATGCGTTTGAAAAATGAAACTAAGAGGGGTCTCGAAAGAGCCGTTTTCCTCTCCTAAAAGTTTCGAAATTTTTTGTTAAAGGGAGATGAGATCGTTTTCGCAATCTTTTTCTGATTCTCAAGATTGCTTGATGGCGCGAGAGAAGAGCATAATCAAGATTGTTACTTGCAACTTCTAGTCCCGAATGTGAGTTTAGATGTGATTAGAATCTGATGTTCAACTTAGATTTATAAATCAAAGCAAGCCATCCACGTGGCAAAAAGCAAATAAGGGAAAAATGATTTTTATCCACCTAAGTGCCTATGTTTGTTTGACTATCCCCTTTATAAGTTGAGGGGTCTAAGTGGTGCAGTATTTAGAGCATGCATAACATCATTCTTGAGAAGGAAACTGACTTTCCCCACATCAAAAACCTTACAATGAAAAATTTGGTTCAAATGCGCGGCTGTTAGTATGGACAGAGGCACGTTCGACGCCTGCGCGCGCACTGTATTAAAAACCAAAGCACATGTGCGTGTCTGTGTGGTGGAAAACCCGCGCGCTTGTGATAAATTACTGAGAAAGAAATTCCGAATGTATTTCTCTCGATTCTCCTATGAATCGACTGTCCAGCAGGTCGGCGGAGGCCGGTTTGTGTCCCTGCAGGTTAATAAAACAAAAAGGAAAGAAAATTAAACCCAATTGAGAGAGGATTTGATACCTAACTCCCCAGTGGAGTCGCCAGTCTGTTCGCATTCAAATGGTCACCAGGTGAGCAAATGGAGAGCGCTTGCATTCCCTGTTGGGCTTGGCATGGCAGAACAGATGTGGAGCAAAAGGGTTAACAGAAACAAAACTAAACTACAATCTAACTATCAACTGAAAGCAAATAACGCTGCGAAAAATAAACAAAAACATCAAACATAAGAAACAAGGGTCATTAATGGTTCCAGGCTGGTGCATTAATGAAACCAGAGCACGCTGAAGAAAGAGACCAGAGGTTCCTTCTCCCTCCAACGGAAGGCTCTTCGGGGCCCTCAACACAATGCTTTCCTTACAAATGAGATGAACTACGCTGAGCAGTGAAAGAACTCTCGGTGAATGTAGCTTATGGGTTCTTGTCAAAGGAGATGCCCTTAACCATCTGGACAGCATAACAGTGCTTATAATTCCTTGCCAAAATAGTGTACCCTCATGGCCTTTTATAGCAGCTTCACGGGCGATCACGTAACCTTCTCCAAGTGTGAATAGGGGCACATTAGGGTTTATTTAGGTCATTAATCCACCGATTTTGCAGAGCCGACTCTGACTTGAGAGTCAAATCATCTTGGGGGCCAGTCCGTAGGTGGTCGGGAGGCCGACCTATGAAATTAATGCACCGAATTAGCAGATGCACGGGTTTTTGTGTTGACAGGCGCGCGTCGAGCGTGCATGCGCTAGTAACACGTTTTTGTCCCGCACATCAAGCTGCTGTAAAGCGCCCTTCAATTTTTGGTTACTTTGTATAGTTTTTTTCCCTTCTGGAGTGCTGTGAAATTAATTTAGTGCCATGAGTGACTTCATTGTTGTTTTGATGATGTGGAGTTCTTGTTGCCATGTGCAGACAAAATTTCAGTGATAACAAGTGTGACAGAACGTTGTAGGTTCTGATAGCCGTGCACAGAGGGTGAAAATCTGAACTCTGCGGAGTTAGACAGAGGCATGCCAGGTGGGCATAGAAGTTGAAATCAACAATTCAAGGAAGACCTAAGTGAGGTTGTTGAACACCTCAGAAGGCAAGGTTGTGGAGAAGAACACAGTTGCAGACAGAATCTCTGAGGAATTATGTGAAGCTCTACCAGGTGGGCATTGAGCCAGTGCAAGGAGTGCACAGAAGAACTCTATTATGAGTTCAAAAGAAGACAGAATATTTGAGGAGTTATGTAAAGCTCTGCCAAGTGGGCATTGAGCAGGCAAAGAGTGCACAGAAGAACTCTGTTGTGAGTTCTGTATAACTCTACCAGGAGGGCATTGAGACAGTGTGTAGACAGGCACAAGAAGAGAACTCTGTTGAGTTTTGTATTCTGGAGGAAGAATCCACTGAGGAATCTTTTCAGGGTTGCTGAACACCCTTAAGGATTCAGCAAGAGGTTACTTGAGTGAAGGATAGCCAGGAGGGCATCCAAATTCTCCATCTGCAGGAGAAAGGAAGAAGGATTTATTTCTTTAGAGATCTGAGTGTTTGAGAAGCTCAAGAGAGATAACACTTTGTGTGCGTGAAGACTCTGCAGAGGCACAGAATTCAAAGAATCCCTTGAGGATTCGAAGGATAATCTCAGGAGGAGTAGCGATTTCAGTGCACGGAGCCATAGCTGTAAGGAGCGCAGAGGTCGAAGAACTCTTTGGAGGAGTTCAGAGTCTATAAAGCTTGGGAGAGACAACATTTTCATACGCGCAGGTGAGGACTTGAAATTGTGGAGCTCGTAGAGTAAAGGAAAAGGTCGAGGCCTTTAGTCTTGGAGAAATCTTCCAAGCATCGAAAGAAAGTGCCAAAGCTCAAGAGGAGCAACAACTGTCGTTGGATCTGCCGAAAGGATCTGTACCGTTGAGAGTTTTCACGTCTAGGGAGTAGGAGGAACGCACAGGAAAAATGATTTGAACCGTCGAATCTTTCTTAGAATACCCATAAGCCATCAGATCTGACCGGAGTTGCGAGGGAGTTAAGCCTTCGTGAACAGGGGAGTGAAGTCCCGAAAGGAATTTTCCATCAAAGTTTCGCATATCAGGATATTGGAAGTCTCTATGACAGGGGATCTGGAATCTCCAGGATGAAAACCCCAAAATAGATCTAAGTCGTCCATCGATTGGGACACATGGCGGAGACTGAGAGTCTGTCAACATTTCGCATGTCGGGATTTTGGGGATCGAAGGGAAAATATGCCGGGACATTTTGGCATTTGATTTCGCAAAATCACGAAATGGATGTGGACCATCCATCTTGAGTGGATGCATGGCAGAAATTAAGGCCTTCAGGAAAAATCCTGAAAGGGGAGAGTCCATCAGCATATCGAGATTCGGTGTTTCACGAATCCTGAAGATAAGATGTTGGAGCATTTCGGCATTTGAAACCGCAAAGTCCTGAAAGAGATTAGGGACCGTTGGTCTAGCAGATGATCACAGTCATTGATCATGATAAAGGCGGAAAAAGGACTAGATGACGTCACTTCGACACATCAGAGGTCGGGAGTGCGAAGGAGCAGTGGCGAGGAGTCTCGCATTGAGAGAACCCGAAACGCGAAATCCCGAAAGGGGTTTCCTAGCTGACGTCATATCAGAGTTTCGAGGATCAGAACCTTGGGAGTTCCAAGGGAAAGAACCCATAGGAATTTTGGTGTTTCAAAACCCGAAATCGTGAAATGACGAGGACCGTCCATCTTGAGGAGATGCATGGAAAAAATCTAGGTTTTCAGGGAAAATCCTGAAAGGCAAGGCCATTTCAGCATTTCGTAAATCAACACTTCGGGAGTCAAGAGACCAAGAGTTTGGGTGCTTGAGTCGCGAAACCATGAAAAGGACTACGGTCATATAAGGAGAGGTCATGTGGACCAAAGGTATAGCCCAGGGGGCCTAAATGAAGCTAAAGCCGTTTCGGCAAATCGGCATATCAGAGATCGGGAGATCAAGAAGACAGAGGTTCTCGACAACGGGAATCAGAAAACCTTGAAACACAAAATTTCTATCAGGGAGAGATCAAGCATGTGCAGAAGCTGTGACCGGGGTAAAGGAAGGACTTGTAGAACAGATTTTAAGAAAAAGATTCCAGCAAGGAATCGAAAGAGCTAATTCAGCTCGAGAAAGGGAAATTAGAATGATCCTTAAGACTGGGAGGTCAGGTGCGGGACCTGCTGAGGTAGGTGCCTGGGTGCAACACCATCAAGTGGTATCAAAGAGAGAACTCTATTTGTATATTTCAAGTAGAGGGAGAAGACAAAAGGAGACAGAGTGTTGGAGACTCTGTAAATGATGGCTTGCAAGTGAGTGACAGGTTTGCTAGGAGAGAAGAAAGACACAGCGATATGACTACTGAAGGTCATAGATATGCTGGAAGGAAAAGCCCAGAGCTAATGAGCACAGCTGAAAGGGGAAAAGAACTTGTCGACATCAGGGCAAGAATAGAAAAGCTTGCATTGTGGATGTAGCAGAACGTGAGGATGGATGAACTTGCATTGGAGATACAATGGAAAGCCAAGTCAAGATGGTTATATGAATGGCCCATGAGGAAGCCGAAGGTAAAATGGCCAGTCAAGGAGTTGATGACTAGAAGACAGTGTAGGATATTAAGAGGATGGTTGAGGCATGCTGAAAACCTCGATGGACCCGAGGAGATGGTTCAGATATGTGAACCAGAGACTGGGAGAATTCTCGGTGAAGAGAATGAAATGGGATCAGCTGAAGATCTCAAGAACTTCCAGGAGGGCAGAGAGGAAATTCCAAATTTCCAGGTGGGCAAGGAGTTGAGATCAGCTAAATATCTCATGGACTATTAGGAGGATAGCCAAGGAATTTCACATTGCCTTCTAGGCAAACAAATGAGTCATTGCGGGATCTTGAAGACTACCAAGAGGGCAGTGGAAGCTTCTCAAATTGTTAGGTGGGTAGAGATAAGAATACGAGATTGTCTGAAAGTCTCATGGACTCAGAGGTAAGTTCAATTCAACAAGGGGTGCTAATGAAGATGGGATCGGTTGATCTCATAGTCTGCCAAGGAAGCAGCAGAAAAATCCCATATTGTTAGGTGGGCAGGGATGAACAGATGAGACTATTTGAGAGTCTCATAAACTCATAGGTGAGTTTGGATCAGCAGATGCAGCTGACAAAGGAGGAAGATCTGAGAAATCTTCTGATGATTGGGGGAATTGAAATATTCCTACCATTTTCCCAAGAGGAGGCAGAAATCTACGTTGTGGTTGATAAGGAAACAATAGCAGAAGAAGGACATCCAGTTGAGACTATCAGGAAAGAAGAATTGGAGCAGGTGTTTGAGACTGCCCAAGTAGAAGAAGAAAATGAGCATTCTGAGGAGTGGCTCAAAACTTCCAGCCAGGAAGCTGAGCGAACTGCAACATGGGAGTTTGCAGAAGAAGAAGAAGAAGTGGTAGAGGGCATTAGTTTGGCTGATCTGTATGAACAAATTGAAGCCCTGGAGAGAAGGGTGAAGGTGCAAAGTGTGCACATCCAACAAGTGAAGTTGGTAGTAGATGAAGAAGGCATGGGAGATCACAGTGATCTACCCATTTGCAGAAAATTTTTGCAGCTGGGGAGACTGCATGAACAGAGCCAGCCAAGGGAGAAGTTGTATGAAGTGGTCAACATGATCAGGGAGCTGATGATCCGGTCAACAGAAACTGTCAGCAAGGAGAGGCTGAGCAGAATGAAAGAAGCAGCAGCAAAAGTGTAGAAGTAGCAGCAACAACAGGGAAATGGAGCAGATGAACAGCTCCAAAAATGTTTTTGGGATCCAGGAGGATTTCAACAACTGAGATGGGAAGCTCATGAGTAGAAGCTCATGAATTTTTCAGCTGAGGAGTATGATGCAGGAGCATCTCTCCACGTCAGCCAGTCAGCTAGCTAGCCACGTCAGTGCATGCATTCAAGGTTGAAGAGAGGCGCAACCCTCATCTTCAATTTTGAATTTGAATGTAATTAATGTTGTAGGCTATTGAACCATGGAGCCATGCCTTTGTGCAGGAATTAGAGTAGGTAAGCCTTTAATTTTTGTAAGGCTGAGTTCTAGATCTGATTTGTGGACTAGACAACCCATTCAATGTAATTGAATAGGGTAGGTAGATTGGAGGGAAGAGCTTTAAGAGCCTCCTCATGTAAAATATCTTTTGATGGTAATTGTATCTCATGGTAGAGGGTCTGCGAGTAGAGAGAAGAAGAGAAGGAGCCGAGACCTTGTTACAAGTCGTTCTCAGGAACACCTTGTACAAACAGGCACTTTCCATTTTAATACGAACAACAGTTTTTCCTGCATATTTCTATGTTAAATGAATGTATGTGAGTGTTCTTTATATGATGTGAATGTGTGTTATGTTTATGCATTTTCAAGAGTTGTTTTGGATTCAATCTTGAGAGGTCTTTGAGGCTTCACACCAGGAGGGTGTGACAGAACGTTGCGGGTTCTGATAGCTGTGCACAGAGGGTGCATTTCTGAACTCTGTGGAGTCAGACAGAGGCGTGCCAGGTGGACACAGAAGTTGAAATCAAAAATTCAAAGAAGACCTATGTGAGGTTGTTGAACACCTCAGAAGGCAAGGCTATGGAGAAGAACACAGTTATAGACAGAATCTCTGAGAAAATCTGTGAAGCTCTGCCAAGTGAGCATTGATCCAGTGCAAGGAGTGCATAGAAGAACTCTGTTGTGAGTTCAAAAGAAGACAGAAGCTCTGAGGAGTTATGTAAAGCTCTGCCAGGTGGGCATTGAGCAGGTGCAAAGACTGCACAGAAGAACTTTGTTGTGAGTTATGTATAGCTTTGCCAGGAGGGCATTGAGACAGTGTGCAGACAAGCACAAGAAGAGAACTCTATTGAGTTATGTATTCTGGAGGAAGAATCCAATGAGGAATCTTCACAGGGTTGCTAAACACCCTGAAGGATTCAACAAGAGGTTGCTTGAGTGAAGGATAGCCAGGAGTGCATCCAAATTCTCCATCTGTAGGAGAAAGGAAGAAGGATTTATTTCCTTAGAGATCTGAGTGTTTGAGAAGCTTAGGAGAGATAGCAATTTATGTGCGTGAAGACTCTGTAGAGGCGTAGAAGTCAAAGAATCCCTTGAGGATTTGAAGGATAAGCTCAAGAGGAGTAGTGCTTTCAGCGCACAGAGCCATAGCTGCAAGGAGCGCAGAGGTCGAAGAACTCTTTGGAGGAGTTCAGAGTCTATAAAGCTCAGGAGAGACAACGTTTTCATACACGCAGGCGAGGACTTGAAATTGTGGAGCTCGTAGAGGAAAGGAAAAGGTCGAGGCCTTTAGTCTTGGAGAAATATTCCAAGCATCAGAAGAAAGCACCAAAACTCGAGAGGAGCAACAGCTGTCGTTGGATCTGCCGAAAGGATCTGGACCGTTGAGAGTTTTCACATCCAGGGAGCATGAGGAGCACACAGGAGAAATGATCTAAACCGTCAGATCTTTCTTAGAATACTCGTCAGTCATTGGATCTGACCAGAGTTGCGAGAGATTTAAGCCTTCATGAACAGGGGAGTGAAGTCTTGAAAGGCATTTTCCATCGGAGTTTCACATATCGAGATATCGGAAGTCTCGATGACAGGGGATCGAGAATATCCAGGATGAAAACCCCAAAACATATTTGAGCCGTCCATCATTTGGGACATGTGGTGAAGACTGAGAGTCTGTCGACATTTCACATATCAGGATTTCGGGGATCGAAGGGACAAGATGTCAGGACATTTCGGCATTTGATTTCGCAAAATTGCGAAACGGATGTGGACCATCCATATTGATGGGATGCGTGGAATAAATCGAGGCCTTTGGGAAAAATCCCGAAAGGGGAGAGTCCATCAGCATATCAGGATTCAGCGTTTCGTGAATCCTGAAGACAAGATGCTGGAGCATTTCGGCATTTGAAACCGCAAAGTCTCGAAAGATATCAGGGACCATTGGTCTAGCAGACAATCATAGCCATTGATCGTGATCATTTTGGAAAAAGGACCAATTGATGTCACTTCGACACATCGGAGGTCGGGAGTGCGAAGGAGCAACGACAAGGAGGAGTCTCGCATCAAGAGAACCCGAAACGCAAAATCCCAAAAGGGGTTTCCTAGCTGACGTCATATCAAAGTTTTGAGGATCGGAACTTTGGGAATTCCAAGGGAAAGAACCCATAGGCATTTTGGTGTTTCATAACCCAAAATCATGAAAGGACGAGGACCATCCATCTCGAGGGGATGCATGGCAACAATCTAGGTTTTCAAGGAAAATCCCGAAAGGCAAGGCCATTTTGGCATTTCAGAAATCAGCACTTCGGGAGTCGAGAGACCAAGAGTTCGGGTGCTTGAGTTGCGAAACCCTGAAAGGGACTGCGGTCATATAAGGGGAGGTCATGTTGACCAAAGGTATAGCCCAGGGGGGCTAACTGAAGCTAAATTCGTTTCGGCAAATCGACATATCAGAGATCAGGAGATCGAGAAGACAGAGGTTCTCGACAATGGGAATCAGAAACTCTGAAACCCAAAATTTCTGTCAAGGAGAGATCAGGCATGTGCAGAAGTCCTGACAGGGGTAAAGGAAGGACCTGTGGACCGAATTTAAAAAAAAAGATTCCAGCAAAGAATCGAAAGAGCTAATTCGGTTCGGGAAAGGGAAATTAGAACGATCCTTAAGACTGGGAGGTCAGGCGTGGGACCTGCTGAGGTAGGTGCCTGGGTGCAACGCCATCACCTTGTCAAAGTCAACAAAAGGGAAGCAATTAGAGAAATTCCCCAAATCACAAAACCAACCAACACTTTATGTAAGCATTGTCAACAAGGAAAGCAAACAAAGACCAGGTTTAAATCAAAAGAATATTCAACGACAATACCATTGGAAATTGTGCATATTGATCTAGTTGGACCAACTAAAGCAAAGGGTTTAAAAGGTGAGAAATACTTTATCTTATGGGTTGATGATTATACAAGAATGACTACAGTTTTCTTTCTCAAGAATAAGTCATAATATTTTGAAAACTACAAGGTCTACAAGGAAATGGTTGAAAATTAAATGGATTCAAAAATCAAATACTTGAGATCTGATAATGGAGGAGAGTTCACTTCAAAGGAATTTATGGACTACTGCAGCAGGCATGGAATAAAAAGGCAATTCTCCATTTCTAAGACACCTCAACATAATGGAGTTGTTGAAAGAAAGAACAAGACAATATAGGAAATGGCTCGAACAATGCTAATGGATTCGAAATTGACAGATATATTTTGGACACAAGAAGTGTTTACAGAAGTTCACATTCAAAACAAAGTAATGCTCAGAAACAACACTAACAAAACTCCCTATGAGATATGGAAAGGAAAACCAGCAAATGTGAATCACTTTAGAGTTTTTGGATGCAAATGCTATATCAAAAGAGAAGATGGCAGAATGGGAAAGTTTGACTCTCGTGTGGATAAAGGAGTACTTGTTGGTTACTCAAGAACAAGGAAAGCATACAAGTGTTACAACCTGAGATTGAACAAATTTGTGGAAAACATCAACGTAACAATTGATGAAATAGGTAAACAAGAATTAAAGGAAGAAGAAAATAAATCAATGGAACATCTTTACAAAGAAGAAACAGAAGATGAAAAAGAAGTAGAAGGGGAAGATGAAGAGGATCCGACAGAAGTAGAAGATCAAGTTCAGCAAGTGCCTCCAAAGACACCAAGCAGATGAGTACAGAAGAATCATCCTTCAAAGCAAATTATCGGAAACAAAGATACAGGAGCTGAGACTAGAAGAAGAATACGTCCACCAGAAAGAACGCACCTAGCACTCTCATCTACAATTGAACCAATCTATTTTGAATAGGCCAACAAGGATGAAGAATTTGATCAAATAGAGAAAAATGACACTTGGGAATTGGTTCCAAGACCAAAGGATAAGAATGTGATCGGCACAAAGTGGGTTTATAGAAATAAATTGAATGAAGATGGACAGGTTACAAGGAACAAAGATAGATTGGTATGTAAAGGATATGCATAGGTTAAAGGAATCGACTTTGAAGAGACATTTTCCCCAGTTGCCAGAATGGAAGCAATCTGATTTATTTTAGCTTATGCATGCTCCAAAAATATTAAAGTGTATCAGATGAACGTAAAATCATCTTTTCCAAATGGGGAACTTGAAGAAGAAGTCTACATTGAACAACCATAAGGATTTCAGTTGTCAGAGAATGCAGATTATGTGTGTAAATTAAAGAAGGCCTTGTATGGTCTAAAACAGGCTCTTAGAGCATGGTACTCTAGACTGGATAAATATCTACAATAGGAAGGGTTCAGAAAAATAAGTGCAGAAAAAAACCTCTACATTAAGGTAACTAAAGATAGTGTTTTATTAATTGAAGTTTATGTTGATGATATTATTTTTGGAAGTACTGATGATAGGTTAAGACAGAAATTTACAAAAGACATGCAAAATGAATTTGAAATGTCATTACTTGGAGAAATATCCTTCTTTCTAGGTATTCAGATACGTTAAAGAAACCAAGGAATTTTTATTTCTCAAACCAAGCATATCATAGAAATGTTAAAGAGGTTCAGAATGGAAGATTGCAAACTAGTTATCACTCCCATGCAAACCAGTTGCAAGTTGATCAAAGATGATGATTCAAAGTCTACAGATCAGAGGCAGTACAGGTCAATGATTGGTAGCCTACTATATGTGACAACATCCAGACCAAATCTAATGCAAAAAGTTAGACAGGTGGAATGATTTCAAGTAGCACCAAAGGAATCACATGTATTAGCAGTGAAGGCGATTTTAAGATATCTCAAAGGAACAGAAGAGTTTAGATTATGGTATCCAAAAGGAAAGGATCTATCACTTATTACCTACACAGATGTAGATTGGGAAGGTTTCATTGATGACCGACGAAGCACCAGTGGAGAAGCGTTCTACTTGGGTGAGTGTTTAGTATCATGGCTAAGCAAGAAACAATCATTAGTATCTTTATCTATAGCCCAAGCATAGTATATTGCAACAGCAGCATGTTGTACACAAGTTCTATGGATGAAACAAACTCTGAAAAATATATATTGCAGCAACAACATGTTGTACACAAGTTCTATAGATGCAAGTCACAGAGGCATGGTTTTAGGGGAAGCATTGGTCACAGAGATTCAAGCATAATTCCAGGGGGAGCATGAGTGATATGATTTCAGTATTTCATCAGAGTGTTTCCATCAATGCCAAAGGGGAAGATTGTTGATTAATTGGATTGGTTGTCATTGATGTCAACCCTTGAAGAAAGTCTAGTAGCACAAAGGTTTAGGTAATGGATGCAAGTTTGTTTGATGTATAATGGTATGATTTTTGATATATTTTCATGTAAGACTATTCTATATGGATAGTACATATCATGACATTTCTAGTGATATGTAGAATGTCACATAACTCCTCACGGTTAGAGAGTTATGGCCATGTGAAGTTGGAGAACCCTCATGAGTCATCTAGAATCCCAAAACGGTCATAGTCAAAGTTATTGCAAAGAAAAGATTATTTAAATAATAAAGTGAAGTGACAAAGTCAAAAATAATTATTTAAATATTAAAGTGAAGTGACAAAGTCAAAGAGGATTATTTAAATAATAAAATGAAGTGATAAAGTCAAAGAGGATTATTTAAATAATAAAGTGAAGTGACAAAGTCAAAGAGGATTATTTAAATAATAAATTGAAGTGACAAAGTCAAAGAGGATTATTTAAATAATAAAGTGAAGTGACAAAGTCAAGGAGGATTATTTAAATAATAAAGTAAATGGAGAACTTTCTAATTATGGAAAGTGGTTATAATAAGGTTAAACCTAAAATGAGGAAAATGGGTTAAGTGGTCAAGTGGCTATTGGATACATGGACAAGTGGCAAATTGGGCAAAGTTGGACATAGGTGGCTATGTGGGCAAAGTGACCTAGAATATGCTTCTAAGGAAGCTACTTGGAGATTATAAATAAGAGGCAAGGCTCTCTCATTTTGATCACACTTGAGCATTGTTGGGCTCGATATATGACCATTTTCGTGACGGTTATTATACACTTTTTCCATATGTATATATGTGTTTTTCATCTTTTGAAGGATTTTTTGAAGAATTTGATGATAAAATGGTATGATCGACATAAGGTACATGTAATTCATGTTTAATGATTAAATCAAGTTTAATTCAGCATGTTCTATGATTTCCAAGAGTTAATTCATGTTTTTTTGTTGTTACATGGGCAAAACGCACCATGTTTCCAGTTTCGACACTTGATCCGGCACTCGTTCCAGCACTCATTCTGGTACCCGATCCGGCACTCATTCCAACACTCAGTATTGCATAAAAATGCAGGGTGAGTTGGCAGTTATGGCATTGGTGGCCAGTGATGGACAAATCGGGCACATGGGTTTTCTTCATGATCGCCCCCTCCAGCTACTAAGCTCCAGACAACTCATTTTCAGTTTTCCAAAGAAGGCGATTATTGGCTTGTTCCATTTTGTCAGTTAGGGCATCATTTATTGTATTTTGTCGAAATTAGAAGTGGTTCGACCCTCCTCTGGTCGACCACTTGGGTTTTAAGCTTATAAATACTGATAGGATGGTCATCAGATTTTTAACCAAGTAGAAGAGCCATTAGATTAGTGACAAATTCGTTTTTTTCTGTTTTGGTATTTTACATTGCCAGAATTGTGCCAAAACTGTGTTTTCAAGCTTTCATGGTGAATTCACCTTGTTAAGTTCGTGGTGTGCTTGTAGGATGTAGCCACGACTTGCTGGGGGGACCACCAACAGTTTGGTGATTGTTCTTATGTTTATTTATGCATTTCTTAATTCAAATTGCTCTTTCTTATTTCTTGTATATGCATGTTTTTATTTAATTAATTAGTTTGTTGTAGCTTATTGTTTTACTTCTCTTTTGCAGGTTAGATGATGATATGTGTTAGTATGTGTTGATTTTATAGACTAGGAAAATACTTGCAAGTCTCTCTCTCTTTATACTAACCCCGTGTGCAATGTAGATGTTAAATGATGCTTTCTTTTATAATTTTACAGTCAAGTTTAGAACAGATTTTTAATTAGAACATAACATAGTTTTAGTTTGGGTTTTCTTCTGACAAGGATTGATGGATGGGTAGATTTACTTCCAGTTTTTGTAGTTTTCTTATCTTAGTTTTACATAGATTTCATTTACTTAGTTATTGGTTAATGTAATTGTCAATTTACTTCTTAATATCATAGTTTAATTTTTGTTTTTAATTCATTTTCTTATCATAGCTTGAATGGTTAAAATAGACATAATATAGTTTTATTTCATGCAATTTCATTTCTTAGAATTAAAGTGCAATTGAATTTCTTAGTTAATGAATGAATCTAGTTTGCTTACATAGTGAAGAATTGGAATAATAATCTCGTTATGTTGTTGATGGTTCATACATGAATATGCGGGGTATTTAACATTATCTTTGTCATGGCTAAATTCTCGTTGGATTGTTTAACACATACCTTCCATTTTTCCATTGAGATTAATATTGAGTTTATACCATTGGAATTGTCATTTGTTGTCAAGTGTCATCGAGATATCATCCGTCACCACCGAAGGCATTCACACAACCACCAGCATTACATTTGAGTGTTTCATAGCTTAAATATAGTTTCTTGCTTTCGTAGATTACAAGAGATAGTTTCTTGTCTTCATAAGTTTAGAAAATAGTTTTATTGTTGCTATAGGTTAGATAGACTTTTCTTTGATAGATAGTAGTTTTCTTATCATGGATTAAGAATTAGTTGGTAGTCTGTCTTGCTTTCAATAGAATAGAGTTCCTTTCATGCATTGCATTGAGCATTTAGATTTCCTTTCACACATTAGAAATAGTTTTTCATTAGGCATTTAGTTCACTTGCCTCTTAGGCTAGATAGTTGTTCAATGAGAAGTTTTACTTGCAGTAGTTAGTTGCCTTTGCTTACTTGTCTTTTTCTTTAGTAGGTTAGTTAGGTGCCTTTGCTTACTTGTCTTGTTCTTTAGTAGGTTAGTTAGGTGTCTTTTCTTTCTTGTCTATTTTCTTTAATAGGTTAGATAGGTGCTTTTGCTTACTTGCTTATTTATTTTCTTTCACAGGGTAGTTGCTCATTAAATGTAGGTTGGCAAGTTAAAGAAGTTTGTTTTTGTCATTTTCTTATTATGCTTAGTAGGTTTGCTTATCGTTAAACTAGTTTGCTTTACATAGAGTTTTCATTTTCTTTCCTAGGAACTATCCATCAACCCTTGACCCAAAAGTACTTAGGTTACCTAGTTTCATTTTGCTTAGTAGGGTTTGCTCATTAGATAGTTTTTCTTGAGTAGATTAGCCTTAGATAGATGCCTTCCTTAGTTATAATGTACTCCTACCATCCCTTCTACCTTTGGCATATATTTTGCTACAACTCTAAGTTTACTTGCCCTAGGTTGACAATTTAATTGAGGGCTTTTACTGTGTTTTTAGTACATATATAACACCCATCAAGCATATTGAATATCTACAGGTGACTGAGATAACCAAAGGATATCTAAGATGAATTTCAAAGGGAAGGTGAAGTAAAGAAGGCCAAAATTCAAGGGAGGATAAATTCAATGGATGGTGCTTTCTAAGGTATGTTATTTACAGCCCATCTCACCATTTTCACAATAAAAAAATTTAAAGAATGATTTAGACCGTGAAATTAGGAGGCCATTGAGGAAAAATATCCAAGTAGTTGTGATACAAATTTAAGCTTGTGGTTCATTTTATTTTTGGAGTTACACTCTGTGAAAATAGGGTTTGTGGCCAGTCCTAAAACTAGTCTAAAACATGTGTTTCGGGTAAAAACATCATAACTTCTTCATAACAGATCCAAATTTAGTAAGACCAAATGTGTTTGTTAGAGTACATTTTGTAGTATTATGTGTACAATTTCCATATCCATATAGCAAATGTTCTGTGTGGGGCATGCTCTACAATTTCACTCTCCAGAATAAGCCAGAATTCAACAAGGTATGTCATTTTTGCTATAACTCCTTTTCTAAGAGGTTTCAAGTAGTGACACATGGAGGAATTACATAAAACACATTGAAGAACATTGTGTACTATTTTCAGATCTTTATTCATTACAGGTACATAGTAATGATTATTTCAAGTTAGAGTTGTTGACTAATCCAAAGCTAATCATGTGAGACTAAAGTAAAATTTGATGAAAATGCTAGTCTCTTGTTGTTAAAGTTAAGGAAGGTTTGTAGGTTGATGTTGGCATGTTTACAGGGAGAGTGTTCTTTTCATTTATGGAAAGAACAATAGTGATGATGGAAAATAGAACAACAACGATGATGGCAAACAGGAAAGGTTCGGATACAAAAACCTTTGAATACTTAGAAAAGATTCTAAGTCGAAAGAGATCATAAGATCAGGAGGAGGAGAGACAGTGGCCATCAAATCGAGCACTGTGAAGAATATGGACCATTGGATCAGAGTCTAGACATGAGGAATGAGTGCACAGAGGAGGAGAACATATCTCAGGTGTTAGATCTTAGTGCATGGACCAACCGTCGTTGGATCCACAGGTAAGTGCACGAGCCTTAATTCCTTTAGAGTGCATAGGAGAAGTGAACTCACAAAGTCCTGAAGTTTCAAGGTATATCGAAACCGTCCATCATCGAGGGGGATAGGTGGAAGCAGATATGAGAGTTTGAGGATTCGTACTTTGAAAGATTTGCAAGGAGAAGAGTGGAAACTCGATAAGTTCAAAATCGCTAAGGAAATCCTAGTCGTTGGTGCTAGGAAAGTCACATGGAAAGAGATCAGTGCTTCAATGATTCGTAAATTATGAAATATAGAGGAAGGAGTAAATGCATGAGACAGGAACTTGCGAAGTTCAAGTTCACGAAGAAGAGATCTGGATCGTTGATCAAGGAATATCGTGGACCATTGATCTAGCATGACAAAATTCGTAGTTCTAGAGTTTGGACATCGGAGAAAGGAGAAGGGATAACTTGCGATTTCGCAAAATGAGAAGCCCCAAAGAACTTGGCCCTAAGTCACAGCAAGAGGTCACTTCAGCAGAGAATAAGGGAAGGAGCTAGTGGAGCTAGGCTCTACTTCAGAGATCGGTAGTTGGAAGTGTCTAGGTGACACACAACAGAATATCCCAAGCGCAAATCTTTGAAGCACATTTTTTGTTGGCGTATGGTCACATCCAGTGGTCATGTGGAGAGGAACTTAGTGCCTCTGTGTGTATAATCCAATAGCACAGATTAAACTGACAATCTGATCGAAGGGTTACTATTTTCACTTCATGATTTCTTGATCAGTTACGATTCTGTTATACGAAGGGAATCATTGATCCTTGGGTGTTTTGAGATTTTTTTCTTGGGCATTTTTGAGGTTCAGTGTGTAACGAATTACGGGGGAATGAATAAGAGGATAACATGGTGACATATTGATGTTCTCATTTTCTCTACAAAATGAGTTGAACTGTAAGTAATGAAGATGACAGTATGAACAGGGTGAGAACGAATTTAGAGATAAAGAACAAAAGTTGGACAGAGTAGAGATGGTGAAAAGAGAATAATGTACAAGAACCTAAAAGCATGAGAATAATAGAGAGAGAGCAGATGGAAAGAGACAATAAGTGGAGCCAAGCATGATCAAACAGAAGTAGATCAGAATTGCAGAAATTGAAGAAGTGGTATGTATTGAAACATCTCTATTGTTGCAAGGGTCTAATAAAACAAAGTTTTAGAAAACATGGTGGTAGGGTTGATCTAGGGAGGATTGTGGTACTCTTGTATTCAAGTTGGTGCTTGAATACAAGGAGTTGTAGCTTCCATCTAGTTGTGGCTAGAAAATAGGGTGGCAGGGTGGTGCTAGGGAAAACGAAGAGTTTTCTATGTGCAAGTTGGTGCTTGTATAAGTGGAAGTAGGTGCTTCCATCCAATTGGTGTTGGATATCATAAGGAGAAAATATGCTTCTTTCTAGTGGGTGCTAGAGAATCTTGAGGGTTGGTTCTCTCTACAAGTTGCAGCTTGTTAAAAAAGAGGTTGTAGCCTCATTTTGAGTTGGTGCTCAAAGATAGATGATGTACAGAGCATAAAATATTGCATATCATTCTAAGAAGAAGAGGTTTTCTCCCTTTATGGGTTTCCTCATGAATATTTGTCTATGTGTATATTATATGTGTGATTGATGGTCATTAGTTATGTTGTTCATGTATAGCATAATTTTGATAATCACATGGAGAATATTAATAATATTTTAATAGGCATAAGATTGTTTAAGCACTGTAACAACTAATTCACCCCCCCCCCTCTCAATTGTATTAGTAATTTCAACAATTGGTATTAGAGAGGGTTACTTTCATGAAGGAACTTCAACCAATAAGCCTCCTCTTTTTGATGGAATAATTTTTTCTTTCTGGAAGGTTAGAATGAGAACATACATTATGGCCTTAGGTGTTGATGTTTGGGATGTTGTAGAGACTGGATATACAAAACCTATTGTGCTAGCTTCCAAAGATGATAAGTTAGAATATAGCTTCAATGCAAAGGCAATGAATGTTATCTTGAGTGGGCTTACTAAAGTGGAATTTGTAAAGGTGATGCATCTTGAATCTACCAAAGAGATGTGGGATAAACTTATTTGCAGTTATGAAGGAAATGAGAAAGTAAAAGATGCCAAACTTCAAACATATAGATTGAAATTTGAACAGCTAAAGATGAATGAGGATGAAACAATTAGTAAATACTTCTTAAGAGTTGAGGAGCTTGTGGATTCCATGAAGGGTCTTGGTGAGAAGATTGAAGACGCATTTTTAGTTCAGAAGATTTTAAGATCTCTACCTGATAGATTTAATCCAAAAGTTTCTGCAATAGAAGAACTGAATGATATTAATACTCTATCTATTGATCAACTCCTAGGAACTCTAACTGCATATGAAATGAAGATTAGTAAAGATAAATCCACCACTAGAGAATCATGTTTTAAAGCAGACAAGAATACTGATTCAGAATTAGATGATGTTCAGGCAAATTTGTGAGGAGGCTAAATAAAGGATTGGGAAAATACCAAGGCAAGTTGCCATTTAAATGTTTCAACTGTGGTAATATAGGTCATTTTTCATCTAATTGTCCTCACAAAGAAAAAGGCTATAACTCTGATGATGAAAACAAATACAATTTTAAGAAATATAGTAAAAAGAAAAGTTTGTGTGCAAATAATGATGACTCCTCAGAAGACACAGATAAGGATTCATCTTGTGAAGATAAGGTGAATGATTTTATGCTTATGGACATGGGAGACCTTGATGATGAATACACAGGTAGTGACATGAATGAAGTGTTAGAATATAATGGATGTGCTCATTTTACCATTGACAATATCACTATTGTCACCCAACCATAGGCTGAAGCCACCCTCCGAGCACCTTAATCTTGACAAAGAATCACTCCGGAAGAAAAACCTAGGCTAGACAGCCAAAAAAGGGTAGCACACATTTCCCCAATGATAGCACACCAACAAGAGTTGATCAGATAGTCCAAACCCTAACCAAGAGATATTCCAAGACAAACGTGATCTGATAGTTGCAACATCTGCAATGGCATCTCTCCTCCAAACTTGTGCACAAAACTGGGCACTCCAATGCGCACAAGTGTTTCTCTGTAATTCTAAAACTACCTGCCAGAATGAAGACTGGCCTCCTGTATTTATACTAATTTTGGCTAACTTCCTGGGCCGACTTCTCATTCTGGGTATCTTTTTGTTCAGTATATATTATTTCTTCTGGTCGACCTCTTCTCTTGGAGGCTAATAACCTAATACAAGTTATCCTTTTGAGCCGACATGTCTTCTAGGGTTATTATCCAACTCATTAGGGTGTCTTCTTACTTCCCGGAGTATTCTATTCTCGTTAGGTTTACACGTGGAGGTAAATACCTCCCGCAGCTACCATAATATCAACACAATCTCCTAGCTAAGGAGGTATTATAGCTAATGGTCTTGAGCACAAACATACCATTCACCAAGTAGCATCAACATAGTTGTATAGACTATCTCATGACTAGATCATGAGCACCATCATTACCATCAGTTTCATCAGTTGCACCATCTCTCGGAACCATACTCTATCTGAGTAATCAGACATGATGCTCACTCCACAGAGTGACACAAGAGCCATTCTTCTAATCTATAAGAATAAATGTTATGAACCATTTTTTGTCTTGGGAAATCTTTGTTCATTGATCATTCATCTAGCTGATAATCATTTTCAACACTGTTGATAGTCTTCAAGGCAATCAGAACAATATCGTTGAATAGAACACAACTGTATCTATCCATAGTAGTACACAAATGCAATCCAGTGGTACACTACCACACCATGTAGCACACATGTACTTGATCAGTGACTTATAGTCACAAACAGAGGAACACATCCACCACAGTAGTTGTTGAGTCTCCATTTTGACACTTCCAATACCCTCTATTACCCCCTATCCGAGCTTATTTTACCTATGTTATGAGTATAAACTTTATCATTACCTCCATAGATACAATTAATGACCTTGTTCATGTGCATAGAGAGGTAATGTATGATTAAGTCATATTTTATTTAATTTTCTTGAGTTAATTCGATTAAAATGGTTGATTTTTCATGATCCTAATCATTTGATCTTAAGCAACATTGATCTGATACCAATAAAATTGCATAATATTGATCTGGTACTGCCCTTTACTATTCTAGTACCAGCCTGTGCTATTTCGGTACCAGTGTGACTATGTTATTCTGGTACAAATACACTGCACCTATTCCAGTACCAGCCTATGTGTATTCCAGTACCAGCCTGTGTGTATTTCAGTACCAATTGTTATTTCCAGAAATCGCTTGTTGGACGAGTTTGCTATTGAAGATTCCAAGAAATTAGTTGGATCAAATTCTCCAAATTGGTTTTGATATCACAATAGAATTCATCACTCATGCACTTCATGTCATGAGGATGAAATCAATCCCTAAATATTCGATATGAATTTCCAATTGTAATATTTTAAAAACAGTTTGATGCTTATCCTTAGATCTTGGTATTAACGACTCACCTTCTTTATAAGGGATGTTGAATATGATATATGATACACAGAAGATACGTATGAATGTATTGAAGCAAGTCATATGATGCATATTGTTTGGATGTATGAGATGATGAGTTGTCGATTCAATTTACAAGCTGAAGGAATACAAATAAGATGTTGTGCAATTTATGGGTATGATTAGAACGTCTTAGCCTGTTATCATTTTAGAGGTACCTTGTTGGTTCGACAAGGGCCCACCATCCCAACTAAGGTAAACCTCCCTGTATATTCTTTGTGCAATTGTGTGAATATTTAATAGTTATGTTTTGTTAATAATTTTAAATGTATTTTAAATATTAAACACAGAATTGCTTGCTTTTGAATCAGTGTGCACAGTTAGTTTCCTTTCTATTTCTGTAGGGTAACATTTAATTGTTTGATGCATGGGAACGTTAAGAAAATGTTATTTTGAGTTTGTGATTGTAGTGTTCTCAGTAGGTACAAGAACCAGAGGACTTTAACTCTCATTTTCATGTTCCATAATGAAGCCTCTAAATTATATTGATTGTTTTCTGTACTACATAGGTTTGATTGAACATAATTGAGTTATGATTTGAATTTTGTTTAAGAGTGACTGGAGTTGATTGTTAATTACTGTTTTGATTCCTACAGGAAACAAGATCATTAGTTCATCTCTCTAATTCATAATATTGGAATGAACGAACGTGTTACTTAAGAAAGAACCTTTTGATTCACTGTTTGTTTGAGAAGTTCTGTTGTCAATTTTCTCTTCTAAGTTTGAAACAGTGTGTTAATTGCTGATTGGTTTAGTTGCTACAAGGGACAAATTCAAAGTACATATTTTTATTTCATGAGCCTGTAAATGGACAGATTCATTACCTGAGCAAGAACCTTTAGATCACATGCTTGTTGGATTCGATTTATGAGTTTTGTTTTCTGATTTTTAAGTTGTGTGAGGAAGATAGATTAAAAAGTTGTAAAACAAAGTATTGGTGTTGATTGTTTCTTCTTTATGCTATACTCATTAGACATAGGAACCTATCTGTTATTGACACATATAGTGCATCAACTCTACTTATTATGAATCACGGTTGATAATTTATGTTTGGTAATATATTATGCAAATAATTGCACCAAGATTTTGGTGTCGTTGCCAGGGAGTTCTAAACGGTAATAGGTAGTATTTGAATTAGATTGATTTAATGGTTTTTGATTGGTTTTATGGATGACCCAAGGGCAGAGAGAAGAAGGTAAGACATGTGGGAAGAGCCCACACATCCAATTTGGTGAGGTTTCTCCAAAGTTAAGTTGTCCTCTTTTCTTTTAATGCAAGTGTGTTTTTCCTTCTTTTATGAAAAATTGTGTTTTCATGATAAGATAACTTGTGCGAACAGATAACCTGGTGAAAGCATGGTCCCAGTGACACAAGGAGTTCAATTTTGGTGTGTTTTTTTTTGCAAATAGTTTTAAAATTTAGATCTTTAATGATAAATCATCTTTGGGGTGTTGTAAGAACCCCCCGAGTACTAATCTATGTTGTGAGATAGGGATCATCAACCAGCTAGAGTAATTCAAGGATGATCAAGAGCTTGAAGAATGTTCCTCCAAGAACTTTCTCTCATTCTAGCAGCAGTTAGAATATTTTCCTCTTAGGAAGAGCATATCTTGACATGAGTCAAGAATTTAGTTGTTTATCCACATGAATATTTAGAAGTCCCATCAGATGCCTCTTGTCAATTTGTTGAGGATAATAAAGAACCATGGATAGAATTCAATGGAGAAAAACCAATCGAACCTGAGATTGAGGAGTCCTTAGCATGCCTCTCAACAGATCTTGTATGTAATCCAAATACCAATCATCTTGAAGAGGATAATCTACATAACATGGGAGAGGGGGACATTCAGTGTGACCTAAACAAAGAAGAGAAACATGAATATAGTGATCCTATCGAAATATGGTTTCAATTAGTTATTAGGTCACACCACTCTCTTATTTTTCTATATTTCTTGATCTCATCATCAAAGCAGTTGGTCCTTCATACTCTGGTATGCATTAAAATTTATCTTTTAACCTCGAGTATGGATATATTTCTAACCATGTTACACACATGGATTCACTGGAAGTATTCCTCTACTTGAAGAACATGTTATTTTGTTCAATTAGAGTAGGATAGTAAATAAATAAATAAATGTTGCAATGCAACATATCTTTCATATTTTTCATAGCTGGAAAAGTCAAAAGCTAATAAAGAAATTAGTTCCTATAGTAGATTTCCTTTTTATGATAATTTTGTTTGGAATCTTATGAGAAGGGAATATATGCATCCTCTGAATGTACACATAATACTGGAAGTGTTTCAAAAGTGGAGAAGGCATCCTTGTCAACAAAAGATAACACTTAAGGGAGTGCTTCATGACCTATTTCTTCAAAATTCTTCTTTTTCCTTAAGTTGTTAAAAATGATGCATTCATTCTTTATCATTACCTATTTATTTTAAGACCACTATTTCACAAGGATGATTAATTAGGTGATATTTTTAATATCAGTTGAAACTGAATGTTAATTCCAAACTATTTTATTCATAGCTAATAATTCAACTTTTGACATTTTCCCTAAATTTTTTGTTTTTAAGCATGGATACAAATATAGTTTTAATTAGTTCTATTGGTTTGCTTTTAGCAGATGATCGCAACCCTCTGAGCAACAATTTTTCATCATCTCACATTGTTTGCATGAGTCCATGAAAAACCTCAAGCATGGGGGAGTGGTTGTTGAAATAGTAGTAGTTAGGTTCATCTTCTAATAAAAAGGAAGTGCCAACAGGAGCAGTGATCAACATGGTTCTAAAAGAGGAGAGTTCTAAATATCAACATATGGTCATCCAATTAAATAATATCCTCTTGTCATAGAGCTTGGAGCCCAATCACCAAATTTCTTTGCATTATTTTTATGCAAACTCAGAATTCCTGCATCTAATGTTGGTATTTGTTCCATCTACATGGTTTTCAGTTGAATCAAATCGCAGGTCCTCTTCGAGAACACCAGAAAACACCAGCTACTTCTACAAGGTGCAGCCTACAAAAGTTGCAAAAGCACTAGGTCTGCGCTCATCCAGTATTGAACAACATTTTTGCACTATTCCGGTACTGGTCATAACCCTGTGCTCATCTAGAACTCAAGTGATCTAGTATTGGTAATAAGGTGTTGGTAGCTCTAATCATATATTCAAGTTTTGCTACTCTATGTAAGTACTAGGACATATAAATTCAACATTTTTCGTTTTACTAAAGAAATTAGACTAATTATGCAGTAAACATATGGTTACTCTCAATTATTGCACACTACCTACCATGAAATTCTGCAAGCCCTCGTATACATCTTGTCACTCTATTTCTGCCCCCTGTTAATTATTTTCATTTTTCTATTCCGGTATTGCACAAACCTGCTCCATTACTTATCTGGTATTGGTGCCAAAGTGATATGATCTTTGTCATGTGCTTAACATTGTTTTCACTTTAGGTAATTGGAGGTATGGGCTAATATCTTCATGTTCTTTCTATAAAGGATCATTTAAGTCTTATGTTGAATTATTTTTACTCTCATGTGCATCTTCCTCCTACATTTCTACACTCAACCCTAAATGAATCATCCTTTCTCTCCCTTTAGGAATATATTTTTCACATTTAACTCTATATGATAATGGGTGCACTTGTCTTATTACCTCATCATTTTGAAGAAGTGATTTCTAATTGAAATATCCATTGAAAATTGGTGACACTATTATGCCTAATACTAACCTAGTTGATTCAGCAAGTTCTTATCCAAGTTTATCTTTACAAGTTTCCCTTGGCAGATATTGATGAAAACTTCATGTGGTGGACCACCCTTGCAAAACCTCAGTGAACTTTCATGAGAGCCCTAATAGGATTAACTAGGGGGACCTCTTAGTCATTATCCAAGATGTTCCCATTATACATTGAATAGCTGAGATTTAAGCTCAATGTGGATGATGTCAACCTTGGGATAATTGAAAACAATTAATTATGTGCCTAATAACTCTAAAACACTCTCGTACCACCTGCCTTCCTTATACTCTAAAACTATCAATGGGTAGTATACATAATTCTAAATCTTTTTGAGTAATACAATAAAAAGGAACTATCAGGAAGTACAAGTAAACCTATCGGGGTACTGAATAGGCCTGCTGGCAGCGGGGCCATGCTTGTATGGTACTATCAGGAAGTACAAGTAAACCTATCGGGGTACTGAATAGGCCTGCTGGCAGCGGGGCCATGCTTGTATGGTACTAAGGTAAACCCGTCGGGGTACTGAACAAGCCTGCTAGCAGCGGGGCTATGCCAGGTAAAGGGAGTTGAAAAACAAAAAGTGGCACACTTAAAACTGAACAAAAACCCTTGGGTCTCATTCTAAAGAAATCACTATCAAATCAAGGCTAGGAGATGACCTTTATATCTCTCGAATGATGTTCTTAAGAACCTTCAAGTATCCACTTTAGAGTTCTATCTTTAAAAAATAGGTTTGCACAAGAAGTGGGATCCTCAGTATGTGTAATTCACCATACCTAAGCAAGAAGAGCTTCATCTCTAAAAACTTGGATCTGAAACGAGTTAATCATCTTGGGATGTATTCCTTTATGTGTTCCTCTCTTCAAATGATATCTAAACTATGCTTATATCACTTTTTTTTTAAAGGTAATCTAGCCAGGGGGGCTTATTAGTCAAAGTCATTATGAAAAATCTTGGCCACTATCCTATAATCATATTAGAGTCACATCGATCCTTTTCTATTAACTATGATCGACAACAGATTAGATAAGGCTTAACGACATATCACTAACAGATCTAATCTATTACTCATGACTCCAATTTTTCGTCATAACTACTTTTCCATGGGTAAAAATGTGAAGCATAGGCCAGGACGTTTATATGTATGGCATGAACTTAATGAGCTGAAGAAAGGTGAAAATTCAGGGAATGCTTGATCGAGTTAAGAGTATCATAAATTTTGAAATTTTAAAGATCATTGTTGCATGAGGACATGCAATGACTTAAGCATGGGGGAATGGTGAGTCTCCATTTTGACACTTCTAATACCCTCTATTACCCTCTATCCGAGCCTATTTTACCTATGTTATGAGTATAAACTTGATCGTTACCTCCATAGATACAATTAATGACCTTGTTCATGTTCATAGAGAGGTAACGTATGATTAAGGCATATTTTGTTTAATTTTCTTGAGTTAATTCGATTAAAATGGTTGATTTTGCATGATCCTAATCATTTGATCTTAAGCAACATTGATCTAGTACCAACAAAACCGCATAACATTGATCTGGTACTGCCCTGTGCTATTCCAGTACCAGTGTGACTGTGCTATTCCGGTACCAATACACTATGCATATTCTGGTACCAGTCTGTGTGTATTCCAGTACCAGCCTGTGTGTATTCTGGTACCAATTGCTATTCCCAGAAATTGCTTGTTGGATGAGTTTTCTATTAAAGATTCAAAGAAATCAGTTGGATCGAAGTCTCCAAATTGGTTTTGATATCACAATAGACTTCATCACTCATGCACTTCGTTTCATGAGGATGAAGTCAATCCCTAAATATTCGATATGAATTTCCAATTGTAATATTTTAAAAACAGTTTGATGCTTATCCTTAGATCTTGGTATTAACGACTCACCTTATTTATAAGGGATGTTGTATAGGAGATATGATACACAGAAGATACGTATGAATGTATTGAAGCAAGTCATATGATGCATATTGTTTGGATGTATGAGATGATGAGTTGTTGATTCAATTTACAAGTTGAAGGAATACAAATAAGTTGTTGTGCAATTTCTGGGTATGATTAGAACGTCTTATCCTGTTATTGTTTTAGAGGTACCTTGTTGGTTTGGCAAGGGACCACTGTCCCAACTAAGGTAAACCTCCCTATATATTCTTTTTGTGATTGTGTGAATATTTAACAATTCTATTTTGTTAATAATTTTAAATGCATTTTAAATATTAAACACATAATTGCTTGCTTTTGAATCAATGTGCACAGTTAGTTTCCTTTCTATTTCTATAGGGTAGCATTTAATTGTTTGATGTATGGGAATGTTAAGAAAATGTTATTTTGAGTTTGTGATTGTAGTGTTCTCAGTAGGTACAGGAACCAGAGAACTTTATCTCTTTTCATGTTCCATAATGAAGCCTCTCAATTATATTGACTGTTTTTTGTACTACATAGGTTTGATAGAATAGAATTGAGTTATGAATTTTGTTTAAGAGTAACTGGAGTTGATTTTTAATTATTGTTTTGATTCATACAGGAAAAAAGATCTTTATTTCATCTCTCTAATTCATAATCTTGGAATGAACGGACTTGTTACCTAAGAAAGAAAATTTTGATTCACTGTTTGTTTGAGAAGTTATGTTATCAATTTTCTCTTCTAATTTTGAAACAGAGTGTTAATTGTTGATTGGTTTAGTTGCTACAAGGGATAGATTCAAAGTACATATTTTTATTTCATGAGCCTGTAAATGGACAGATTCATTACCTGAGCAAGAACCTTTAGATCACATGCTTGTTGGATTCGATTTATGAGTTTTGTTTTTTGATTTTTAAGCTGTGTGAGGAAGATAGATTAAAAAGTTGTAAAACAAAGTATTGGTGTTGATTGTTTCTTCTTTATGCTATACTCATCAGACATAGGAACCTATCTGTTATCGACACATATAGTGCATCAACTCTATTTATTTCGAATCCTGGTTGATAATTTATGTTTGGTAATATATTATGCAAATAATTGCACCAACAGTAGTATACATCTACTGTCTAGAGACATACAGTCTTCATAACAATCATCTGATATCAACCTGCACATAAACAATGTTATGATATAAACTAAATCATTTGGGCCATTATTCCACTCACATTTGTGAGATATTGGAAGAGCATCTGCCCTCAAAAGGGTAAGACATCAATGATGAGCTATCTGGACTATTCTTCTCAAGCAAGGAAGAATAATTGTCCTAATTTCTGAGCCTGGACCATTCCCCACCCTGGGCCATTCTTCTAACACTAGACAAAGTGTAACCTGGAGAGAATGAGTCTGACCTAAGGAATGTTTTTCCTTGATTGTTAAACCTAGACCATTCCCCACCTTGGGCCATTCCTCTGGCACTAAACAAAGTGCAACCTGGAGAGAATGAATCTACCCTAAGGAATCATTGTCTGGACCATTTCCCATGTTAACCATAAAAGGAAATGTTTGTCCTGCACCAACCTCCAAAATGAACCATTCCTCCTGTTAACCACAATGATAAATCGTTGTTCATTGAGGCAGGCTAATCTTCTTAAGTAACCCTCAAGAAGAGAGACTTCCCTAGACCACTCCCCATGTTAACCATAATGGGAAGTCATTGTCTATGATACATCAACAATATGGACCATTTTCTTAACTAGAAAATGTCTTTCCGTTAGAAATCTCAATCCACTTTCCGAACTGGAAAGAATCTACTCATCCTAGACCATTTTTCGAACTGAAAAATGACTGTCCATCAATCAATAATACATTAGTTCTCCCTCCCAACCTGGGAGTCATCTCTTCCTTTTTCAATAAGGAAGTCGTCTCCACGAGCTCCATCTTGAGTACACAAACTCTTTCATTTTGAATAGAAGCTTTATCGAAATGTCTGCTTATCTGCTCATCTATGGAGATATGTATTGGAGAACCACTTTCTCCTTTCTAGACTTCATCACGGATAATTTAATGCTTGATTTCAAATGTACTTCGGTCTGGAACATTGTTCTTCTCTAAAGGCTTTATGTAACTCCTCTCAATAAGGTATATCATTGTTGGAAAACTGGAACATATCCATGTGGCACTTCTTTTGTCATCATGTGATTTAATCTTCTGAGTAATCATCTTCACCATGCTTTTGTTGTGTATTGGAGGTTCTCCACCAAGTTATCTTCTTCCATCTACATACAAGGGTCTCTTTCTGGTATGCCTCAAAATCTTCATATTTCTCTTCATATTCTCTTTGTTCAATTGCTCTGGAGAACATTCTTTGCATTCATCCGATGTAGAAATCCAACCCATGGATATTGTGGATGATATAAAGACTCATGTAGAGGTATGTCAATTTTACTGGAACAAGTAATCGTCATAGTCTTCTCCCTCCATATGGGAGAACCTCTAGTTCTGGATCTTGCAATGCTTGCATATATACATTGTTCTTCATCACAACTTTCAGTTCCTCTGCTTGATTGCTTTTAGTGAGTTCATATTAGGCTGGTAATCTTGTGATTTTTAATGACTGGTTGTTCTGACTTCTCTTTCTTTCTTGGAATATTCATGTTCTTCCTAATGTTTTTCTTTAGCTCTTGGGTCCATGGATTTTCTTATAGATTTCATTCCCTAAATATTCCACTTATTACTTTCATTATAGAATCATGGATGTGGATGGACAACCAGGGATACTTTAAGGCTTCTCTTCGAAGAAGACTTCTTCTAAGGTTTAACCGAACACGTATTGTCTTTCATGGTTGCTACCATGGATATATACTTCATCATCTTCAATGGACCATAGTGTTTGCACTCTATTCATCTTTTGATGAGAAAAATGAGAGTACTTACATGCCTAGTTGGGCTCTGCTAGTCATGACAGCTGTATGGTAAAAGATTAGAAAGAAACAACAAAGCTATTAACAAGAATTAAACAAAAACTAAATGAAACTATGAGCATAGGA
>ML803223.1:81121-104638 GCA_009831015.1 Picea engelmannii | reverse complement strand
CAATAAGAACCTATGTTTTCAAACTCAAATATGACTCACACACCCACTCTATATATATGATCTCGGCCTCGTTTCGTTTGAACTTTTTGTTGTGATGAAAAAACCCTCTTTTTTGTTCATTGTTTAATCAACACCATAAAAATATGTCCTTGTAGCAATACATGCGGGAACATGTGTACTATCAAAAAAAATTTAAAAGGAAGAACAAAAATACATTTTACTATGACTAGACATGGGAAACAGTGACTTGTGAATGGGGCCAACGTTGAATTTTTTTCAAATTGTTTCTGTGTGCACTGAAATTTGACATGGATAGACTATTTGCATGCCTTAATGATATGGAATGGTTTTTGAACTAAAATTTGACTCACACACCCACTTGTTTCCATCATCAATTCATCATCATGTAAACCATAAACCGTATTTTTCTTTCAAAGTATACAAATAGCTTGACACAAGTTTTAAGTTTGCATCAGCCTTTCTTCATTTTTCTTTCAGGCTATGCATTATATATACAATTTATGTGTGTCATAGTTGTGATGAAAAATCCATCTGTTTCCGTTAATTGTTTAATCAACGCCATAAAAATATGTTCTTGCAGTACTAGATGTGGGAACGTGTGTATTGTCGAATGAATTTTAAAAGGAACAACGAAAAGATAGTGTACTTGGACTAGACATGAGCAACAGTGACCTGTGAATGGGGCCAGCATTGAAAGATTTTCAAATTGTTTCTGTATGCACTGAAATTTGACATGGATATACTATGTGCATGCCTTAATGATATGGGAGGGTTTATGGACTCAAATTTGACTCATACACCCACTTGTTTACATCATCAATTCATCATCATGTAAACCATAAACCCTATTTTTCTTTCAAAGTACACAAATAGTTTGACACAAGTTTTAATTTTGCATCATCCTTTCTTCATTTTTCTTTCAGATTCTGCATTGTATATACAATGTATGTGTATCATAGTTGTGATGAAAACTCCCTCTTTTTTCTTTCATTGTTTAATCAACACCATAAATATATGTCCTTGTAGTACTAGATGTGGGAACTTGTGTATTGTCAAATGAATTTCAAAAGGAACAACGAAAAGACATTGTACTATGACTAGACATGGGCAACAGTGACCTGTGAATGGGGCCAACCTTGAATTTTTTCAAACTGTTTATGTATGCACTGAAATTTGACATGGATAGACTATATCATGCCTTAACGATATGGGAGGGTTTTTGGACACAAATTTGACTCACACACCCACTTATTTCCATCATCAATTCGTCATCATGTAAACCATAAACCCTATTTTTCTTTCAAAGTACACAAATAGCTTGACACAAGTTTTAAGTTTGCATCGGCCTTTCTTCTTTTTTATTTTAGGTTTTGGATTGTATATACAATGTATGTGTGTCATAGTTGTGATGAAAAATCCCTCTTTTTTCGTTCATTATTTAATCAACACAATAAAAATATGTCCTTGCAGTACTAGATGCGGGAACGTGTGTACTGTGGAACGAATTTTAAAAGGAACAACGAAAAGACAATGTATTAGGACTAGACATGGGAAACAGTGACCTGTGAATGGGGCCAATGTTGAAATTGTTTCATTTTTTTTATGTATGCATTGAAATTTGACATGGATAGACTATTTTCATGCCTTAACAATATGGGACGGTTTCTGGACTCAAATTTGACTCGCACACCCACTTGTTTCCATCATCAATTCATCATCATGTATACCATAAACCATATTTTTCTTTCAAAGTACACAAATATCTTGACACAAGTTTTAAGTTTGCATCGGCCTTTCTTTATTTTTCTTTCAGGTTTTGCATTGTATATACAATGTATGTGTGTCATAGTTGTGATGAAAAATCCCTCTTTTTTCGTTCATTGTTTAATAAACACCATAAAAATGTGTCCTTGCAGTACTATATGCGAGAACATGTGTACTTTTGAACAAATTTTATAAGGAACAATGAAACGATATTGTACTATGACTAGACATGGGCAATAGTGACCTGTGAATGCGGCCAACGTTGAAATTTTTTCAATTTTTTTTTGTATGCACTGAAATTTTCCATGGATAGATTATTTGCATGCCTTACTGATATGAAAGGGTTTTTGGACTCAAATTTGACTCACACACCCACTTGTTTCCATCATCAATTCATCATTATGTAAACCATAAACCCTATTTTTCTTTCAAAGTACACAAATATTTTGACACAAGTTTTAAGTTTGCATCAGCCTTTCTTAATGTTTCTTTCATGTTTTGCATTGTATATACTATGTATGTGTGTCATAGTTCTGATGAAAAATCCCTCTTTGTTCATTCATTGTTTAATAAACACCATAAAATATGTCCTTGCAGTACTAAATGCAGGAACGTGTGTACTATCGAATGAATTTTAAAAGGAACAACGAAAAGACAATGTACTAGGACTAGACATGGGAAAAATTGACCTATGAATGGGGTCAACGTTGAATTTTTTTCAAATTGTTTTTGTATGCACTGAAATTTGACATGGATAGACTATTTGCATGCCTTAACGATATCAGAGGGTTTCTAGAATCAAATTTGACTCACACCCCCACTTGTTTCCATCATAAATTCATCATCATGTAAACCATAAACCCTATTTTTCTTTCAAAGTACACAAATAGCTTGACACAAGTTTTAAGTTTGCATCAAATTTTTTTCATTTTTCTTTCAAGTTCTCCATTGTATATACAATGTATGTGTGTCATAGTTGTGATGAAAAATCCCTCTTTTTCATTCATTGTTTAATCAACACCATAAAAATATGTCCTTGCAGTACTAGATGTGGGAACGTGTGTACTGTCAAACTAAATTTAAAAGGAACAACGAAAATACATTGTACTATGACTAGACATGGGAAATAGTGACCTGTGAATGGGGACAACGTTGAAATGTTTTCAAATTGTTTCTGTATGCACTGAAATTTGACATGGATAGACTATTCACATGCCTTAATGATATGGGAGGGTTTCTGGACTCAAATTTGACTCACACACCCACTTGTTTCCATCATCAATTCATCATCATGTAAACCATAAACCTTGTTTTTCTTTCAAAGTACACAAACAGCTTAACACAAATTTTGAGTTTGCATCAGCCTTTCTTCATTTTTTTTTTAGGTTCTCCATTGTATATACAATGTATGTGTGTCATAGTTGTGATGAAAAAACCCTCTTTTTTCTTTCATTATTTAATCAACACCATAAAAATGTGTCCTTGCAGTACTAGATGCGGCAACGTGTGTAATGTCGAACGAATTTTAAAAGGAGAAACGAAACTACATTGTACTATAACTAGACATGGGAAACAGTTTCTTATTAAGGTTGGTTGTCATTTATGTCAACCCCTAAAGAAAGTCTAGTAGCAAATCTCAGTAGCACAAAGGTTTGGGTAATGGACCCAAGTTTGTTTGATGTGAAGATGACTCATTATTTTCTTGTCATGGTTGATAAGAAGTACAAATGGATGAACTCCAAAGTGGTCCCCTTATGGTGAAATCCCTCATGATAAGACGCTTTGTGGATTGAGTTATCCTAGAAGTATGGTTAGACAACCCATGCTTAATTCTGGAATAATGAGATGAAGTTCAGTGAATTTGTCAGATAAACTATCCTAGATGGATAGTTCTTATCATGTCATTTCCGGTGGTATTTGGAGCGTCACATAACTCCTCACGGTTAGATATTTATGGCCATGTGAAGTTGGAGAACCCTCATGAGTCATCTAGAAGCCCCTAAAAGTCAAAGTGTTTGCAAAAGAAAATATTTAAATAATAAAGTTAATGGAGAACTCTCTAAAATAAGGAAAGTGGAATGCTACATGAAAGTATAAATAAGACGCAAGGCTCTCTCATTTAAACACACTTGAACACATTGAATATATTTTGTTGTGTAAGGCTTATTGCAAGTACTCATTGATACATCTGAAGTTGATAAAGTATGAGGTACTACGAAGGCTTGACGAAGAAATTCTCAGAATTACAGTGAATACTAAAAACCCCTATTTTATGAGACGTACGCAGGATGACATTATATTAGGGTGCAAACTTACGTGGGCTAACAGTGTATTAGGGTGTGTACGTACACGAGTTGGAGGTGTATTAAGGTGCGTACATGTTGGTAAATCCATGGAAACTTGAGAAGATGAAGATGCAGAGGTTCTAGATTTTGAGATCAAGCTCCCAGGAAGGTCTACAATGCTCAGATACATCAGATCCATCCATTGGTTCAAAAGGTATGTCTTATTTCTATGAATAGTTGGATTTTGATGTATGCATGAGAAATGGTTATGGAGATTTGAGGATTCTCCCTAGAAAGTCTAGTGGATGCATGGGATATTTTGTATAAGTCAGATCTACAGAAATACAGTGATGGTTTATTTATCATTGATACTTCTTGTTGAGGCACATCTTGTATTTCTTGGCATATGGTTGTACACTTTACAAATGTATTTACATCTGTATATGTGTGCTTTTCTTTTATGTGTGTGCAACATGCCAATCTAAAGTTTGATTAGCTAGAGTATATGTTAGATGATTAAATCTCCTAGGAATATGGATATACGTAATGTAATTGAAAGATCATTCTAAGAGATGTACCCTAAGGAATCGTCAATGTAGAGTGGGATCATAAACATGGTAGACCCCATTTAAGTGGGACACAACCAACTAGGCATCTAGGTAGACCTGGAGATGAAACATACCCTGTAACAAAGCGTCATGAAGCAATTCTATCACTACGTTGTGATCAGAAACATTGTTCATATCATTGCCTAGAAAAATATTGTTGGCACAGGGGTAGACCCAGGTTTCAACGCTACAACAGTGCACCAAAAACACCCTAACTATCATCCCTTTCGGAAACACCTGTGAAGCAGATGAAGTCTCACCCGAGGTAGAGGGAGGGGTGGTTGCAGGACTCAAGTGTCTGCAACCTTAGCTGGGGCACAGATCTGTGTTTATAACACTTTAATAAAGCACTTAGCACCTTGAGTTCCTTAATATACAATTTTTATCTACTTTGCTGATAAAACAGAGCCTCGTAGTATTCACATTAACCTATTGTATCCAATAACTTAGCATAGGTAAACAGATCATATTAAGCACTAAACATATCCATGTAGATCATATCTAGCCTTCCCACATATAATAAGAATAAAGCAAGTAGATTTATCCAACTACATGAAAGCACTTAGAAAAACAAGACATAAACTCATTAAGACAAGCACAAAGCATCATAACACAGGATTTATGTGGTTCACCCCTCTCCTGGGGATATGTCCACCAACTCTTCTTCTTTATATTCTTTGGTCAATCGATTACAATCACAAAGCCTCAAAACCCTTACTTCGCATAGGACAAAAGATCTGTGCATCTCTCTAGATCCCTCTTCCTTGCGTTACAACATTAAGCCTCCTATCGTATCACACAATGAATTTCACTCAGCTCTGCAAGTCTTACACAGAATGCACAAAGCCTTGATCACACAGATTCAACTCTTGGCACTTAGCCTACATCACATAGATATATCATCCACTAGTTATCTATATGGCCTAGACATCTATATATACATACAAAATAGGCCTAATGATCCAGGTGGATATCGGTGGCCACCCACCTTTTCCGACTGGCTCAAAACTGTTTTCTAGCAATTTTGGCAATTTACTATTTTTAGCAGCTTTTAACTTCCGGGGCCATTTTGAGGGCCTAAATGAAGGTTTTTCAGGATCCGGTTACTTAGTGGTATCCAAATGAATTATTGAGCCCCCAAAATGAATCTCCTCAACGATACCTTTCCAACGAGCTATCACACGCCTAAAACGGAGATCATATGCAAAAGTTACGACCCCAGGAAGTTGATGTACTCACTTACCCAAACGGGGCCCACATGACTTTTGGCGCTTCATATCCTAGGGTTAGGTTTTTGGATGTCTAGGAATTTTGGCATTCTTGCTTATTGTAAAAAGGCCTTCAGAGCCTCATTGTAATCATCTTCTCACAGATGCGAGTAGCGGACACATCTCTTCTCAGAGATAAGCTGCCACCATTCTAGCGAGTCTTTCACTCTGTATTTTTACAGTCTCTATACATTTATTTCATTAATAGAAATCGTGTATTACTGTATATTTATGTTTATGGTTGCATCTCTGATACATTTATGTTATATTATTGAATATCTGCAATATATCTGTGCATTTCTTTATTATATCTCCGATCTCATTTCGTGCCGAAAATAATCCGGATCACCTAAACATGGGTAAACCCATGGGCCAACATCCCTTTCCCGTTACATATTCCCAAAAACCCAAAAAGGGTCCCAAAAATGGGGTCGAGATCCCGTGATCTCTGCTTCATCTTGCGCTCCTTTGACAGGCTGTCGAAGTTCCAAAATAGGTCACCATGACCAAGAAATTACCAAAACTTGGTCAAGGGACAACAGGACCCCAACACTCACATATGACTCGTCTCGAGTCACTTTGGTCTGAGAAATTATTCCTCGAACACCTTGAGCTTGGCTCGATCTACTTCGACTTGTTTCTTTGATGTGTCCTCTTATTCAGTGAACTCTTGGATCACTACGTCGTTCATTGGTCCTTCTAGGCGTTGTTTTGTTGTGAGGACAACCTGTTCTAGCTCTGTTCCTTGGCTCTCGACCTCTGTAAACAACAAGCATGCCTTTTCTTGCGCAGGTTGAAGTCATTGAGTGACTTCCATCACTTTTCTTTGAAGCATATGGATCTGTTGTTGAGCTTTACATTGTTCATGAGATCTCTTCATTCTGTCTACGACTGACAGGGCCTTCAGCTACGCCTATAGTGTATATGCATGTTGCTTCACTTCTTAGAGTTGCAACTCCAATGTCTGTAACTTAGGATTCTCAGTGAGGCTTTCATATGTTTGAGTGTGTTGTTTACTCAATTGCTTGCACTCCGACGCAATAGCGTTTAATATGTCAACTGTGTTGCGGCCAGTGGATTCCCTTTGGTCTCATACATCTTTTGGGGTCTCAGGCACAGTGCGGAGCCTCAATTCTTCTATGCATTACTGGAGTTGTTGGATTACGTCTTCAAGTTGTGCCACCTGTTGTGGAACTCGTTCTTCAGCCTTTACTTCAATGATTGTAACAAAGCGAAGTGCCCTATGGACCATCTCCTTTACTTTGAGTTGCTCTGCAAGTAACTGTTCCTTTTCTTTATGCAACTGGGATTTTTCTTCATTGAACCTCTCTTGTAGAGTAATATTCTCATGTTTGGCAGTACTACACTGCTCTAGAAGGTCTTCATGTACTTGCACCAAAGCCTGTGTGGATTGCACTATCTCCTCATGTGCTTGTCGAAGGCATGATTCGACTATATCAGTGATCCGGTGGAGTTGAGCTAGATCATCTCCCATTTCCGGTGTTCTTGCTGATAGAGGCACAGTATAAACTGTGTGGCAAGATTGTAGTGCCTGCTGCACTTCTTAAAGTTCAACCTTGATCCGACTGAACATCTCCTCTTGCTTAGCTTCTTGCTTCTCTGTTATCTCCAGCGAAGAATTGTTTAGTGCTGTGATGATGAATTTGAAGTCGTCTAAAGTGAGGGTGGTCTCAAACTAAGTCCTGGTTGCTTTCGATTTCTTCCTTGAGGAAGGTTTCAAAGGGGAAACCTTCATTTTATTAGAGGGGTCCTCCTCATCTCTAGGCGGTGTAACTTTGCCTTTCTTTTGTTCGAATTTCACACCATCTATCTCTTCGTAATCACCTCCTTGTTCAGGTGAGATAGAAGCAGTCTTCATCGAGGTACTATGGACATCTTGGGCTTCTTCATTGTTCTTGGTCTTACTCAGTCTAGGTGTATCCGTCGCAGTTTATGTACTGTCAACATCAGACATATCCGCAGGGTTCGCTGGAACAAGGAGGTCCGTCGACCATTCCTTTGTCATCTCTTCCAAGTCATCCTCTGTCAACTTGTAGTATGATTGCATCTATTGTTTATGCTCATCAGAGCGCATTGTGATATAGATGAAATGGTGGTCCACAGTGAATTTCATCAAGGGTATAAACCTATGGAGTGTGCTCAAGGTTATACGAGGCTCGGACTGGAGAGTGGTCTTCAATTGGGTGTAATAAGTATGGAAGATGGAATTTTATTGCAACTACTTATTCATGTTGATGGAGTACCACAGCTTATTGAACTTCGCAGCTAGTGGTTCAAAGGGCTCAATGTCTGGGAAGGTCTCACCTTCAGTCATCTCCCATGCGATGAACATGATTAAGATGAGAATCCAACTGAAGTGCAACTCATATCCTTGGTCTTGCGCTTCCCTATAGTCCAATTCTAATTGGTTCACCAATTACTTCTCCCAATTCATGTGTAGGCCCTCCGTACACTTCCCTATGAGGTCAATTACAAATCTGGTTACTTGGGTGGGCTGGTTCTTGCAAACTAATTTCCCTACGATTAGTTGATGGGCTAGGTGCACTGCATCTCTCTGGATAGAGGCTACCTTGTAGCCTCATGTGCCCTTATCTACATCTCCATAAGTATCCTTTATCCTCTGGGAAAGAGTGTAATCCGCGGTCTTTCCGGGGTAGAAATATTCTAGGTCGGGGCCTTGCATGCTTAGCCCTATGATCTGATTAATCAATGTTGAATCCACTGTGATGCAACGGTTCAACCAAAAATAACCTCCATGATAGCAAGACAGTAGTAATTTGACACATGCGTTCACCACCTGGTGTCGCCCGAAGTGAACAATCTTCATAACATTCAGTAGGGTGGACTGCTCGAGGTTTTGGGTCCATGAATAAGGGGTAATATTTGAGTTCTTTCCCTTGGTTCTCGTCAGATATTTATGCAGGGTGAGAATGTTGTAAACCTTTCCTTTCACCAAGGTTGAAGTCTCTAAACTTCAACACTGTGAGCTTATCCTAGTCAACACGAACTGTGCACACCTCTTTCAGAAGGTACACAGTGACCAACACATATTCAAAGTCTCTGGGCACACTCTCTCAATTTATTGTGTTGCTCATAGGTGGTATATATGCAGGTAGGATGCTCGGAATCATCTTAGCATTCTCTAAGTCATCCTTGTGCTTAGTTCACCTTGTATGGGACGGTCCATCTCCATGGGTAGTGGATGGAGAGGTCGACATTCCTCTTATCGACGATACTTGTATACCTATAGAAACTCCTCTTTCCGACATGACTCTTTCTGTCATCAATTCGAGGAGAACTTTTGTTACTGATTCTTCAATTGCAGTGAGCTCTTCGGACATACGTGCTCGGGATTAAAATTATCAAGGTCATGATGGACTTAGACACTACACTGGAATAATAGCAAGGGTGCAATGATCACTGTATGCAATTTGTTAAGTCTATGGGCTTCAAATTCTCAATTAGAAAAAGTGCTCTTCATGCCTGGCATGAAGGGATAAGTAGGCAACTCGGCAACGGTTCACATGCAATGGTTATGAGCCCCTATTAACTCTTGTTCGATCCGTTATGGAGTGGTACAATGGTTTGATGACAAACCTTTATTGCTTTTATATCCATTCAGAGCGGAAGTCAAACAGATATATCGGGCCCAACAGCTATATTGCTTCACCATGGCGAAGTGCCATGTGTCGTTGTTCTGATATCCCAACGAAGCTTGAATTCTACAAATTTTCTTTCTGCAAAGTTCCTTCTGGAACCTTCTGCAACTTAGCTCTCTTCTTACTTTGTTTCCTCACCTTATTTCCAGTGAGCTTCATCTCGGTAGTCTTTTTTCCATTTTGATTCTTATCGTCTCTTAAAATAGTCACTATGCGTTGTTGAGATTATTTCCTAGGATTTAGGGGTAATGCCTCTTCTTTATCTGGAGTAAGTACTTTAGTCTTTTGTGGGTCTCCTAATGTTCTTGTAGCTTTGACATCAATGTTTCTAGTGACAACTAGCTTCGATCTGTTCTCTTGTTCTTCAATAAATTGTGCGATCCTTCTAGCCATGAAATCTTTTAAGTCTTGTTTCTTCTTCTCCAAGTCTTCTTCTTCTTCCTTTCGTTTGGATCAAGCTCTGTCAATCCAAGGTTTTCCTATTAACATGGTAAATGGGGCACTGTCTTCAATAAAATTAATAATCTCAAAATCTTCCTCTGTCGAAGTTCCATTAACGTTCATAGGTATCTGAGCGAGCTTCCCACATAAGTTTACCAGCTCTCCTCTGAATAGTCCTATTCCTCCTAATGAATGGATCATAGCAAGCCTTCCTATAGCTTCCCAAGTTCTTTCTGTCATAATATTCACTTGTGTTTCCTCATGTAGAACACAGTCAATGTCAAAGTCCCCTATTCTTTCTTCAAGGCACTCCTTGTCTTTAAAAATCTCTGATAATATAACATGTCGATGGTCATCCAAGGTGTCTTTCATCTGTAGTAATGCCTTCTCTGATTCTTTATGGGGTTCTATTATAGCCTTAGTTTATGGATCTGTCTTAGGGTTTTCTTGTCTTATGTTCATACTTTCAAGCTTAGCAATCATTCTAGGGCAATCCAACACTTCATGGTCCATAGCCTTACAGCAAAGACAACTAGGTCTTCTTCCAAGGCATTCCTTAGCAAGATGTCTTGGTCTTCTACAACTATAACAGAGGGTCAATCCTCTCTTTCTTTTAAATTCTCCCCAATCTCTCTTGTACTGTGCGCTAGGATCATATGAGCTAACCTACAACAAATTCTTTCTAGGATCTTGCATCCATTTGTTAGTCCAAACATTCTTTCTATGCATAGGTATAACATATCTTTCATGATTCTTATCAAATATATTCATATCAAACCTTGTTTCATCTATTAGTGCCCTAGTTTTTAAGCAAGGACAGAATCTATCAATCATACTTATATCCATACTCTAGAAATGAAAATTTTCACTTATCTTACTTTTACAGAGCACAAAGCTTCTAGATCTAAATTTTTTTAACTATTCTTACCTTTATCAGAGCACAGAGCTTGCAGATCTTACCTCTCTTCTTCAGATCGGACTTCTTCTCTTGATATCTGACCTTCCTCTTAGCACAAAGCTTCACAAGTCAAGTAAAATGTTGCGCACTAGGGCAACAGATCTACGTATAGAGCTTACACACTTTCAGATCGAATCTTTGCACAAAGTTTCTTCTTCCTTAGTTCCCAGCAATCACAGTTTCAGGTCCCGGAAATGGAACCATTTGTTGGCATAGGGGCAGACCCAGGGTTCAACGCTACAACAGCGCACCAACAAAACCCTAACTACCAGCCATTTCGGCAACACCTGCGAAGTAGATGAAGTCTCACCCGAGGTAGAGGGAGGGGTGGTTGTGGGACTCAAGTGTATGCAACCTTAGCTAGGACACATATTTGTGATTATAACACTTTAATAAAGCACTTAGCACATTCAGTTCCTTAATATACAATCGTTATCTACTTCGTTGATAAAACATATCCTTGTAGTATTCACATTAACCTATTGTATCCAAGCACTTAGCATAGGTAAATAGATCATATTAAGCACTAAACATAGCCATGTATATCAGATCTAGCCTTCCCACATATAATAATCATAAAGAAAGTAGATTTATCCAACTACATCAAAGCACTTAGAAAAAGAAGACATAAACTCATTAAGACAAGAACAAAGCATCATAACACAGGATTTGCATGGTTCACCCCTCTCTTGGGGCTACGTCCACCAAATCTTCTTCTTTATAGTCTTCGGTCAATCGATTACAAGCACAGAGCCTCAAAACCCTTACTCCACATAGGATAGAAGATATGCACAACTCGCTAGATCCCTCTTCCTTGTGTTACATCATTGAGCCTCCTATCGTATCACACAGGGACTTGCACTTAGCTCTACAAGTATTACACAGAATGCACAAAGCCTTGATCACACAGATTCAACTCTTGGCACTTAGCCTACATCACATAGATATATCATCCACTAGTTCTCTATATGGCCTAGACATCTATATATACATACAAAATAGGCCTAAACATGGGTAAACCCCTGGGCCAACATCCCCTTTCTGTTACATATTTCCAAAAACCCAAAAAGGGGGCCGAGATCATGTGATCTCTGCTTCGTCTTGCGCTCCTCCTTCGACATGCTGTCGAAGTTCTAAAATAGGTCATCATGACCAAGAAATTCCCAAAACTTGGTCAAGTGCCAACAAATACCTCTGGAAGCTAACAACTAGCCTCCAAGTGAGAAAATCACCCAAGCTACAGAAGAAAGCCTCCGAGTGTGTGGGATAGCACCGTCTGCGAACCCAAAATAAACCTCTGATTCACTTGACATCTGCCACAGTGAAAAACAAGACATAAATAACTACACATCCATAAAACAAAAAAGACAAAGATGTATACGAATCTATACATATATACAAGAAGTCACCCAGGTGACCAACCTAAGAGTAGTACTTCTTAAGGTAGCCCATTTCTAGGCTCATCCAAGGAATTTCTCTCAAAATAAACCAGATGGTAAGCGCCCTTCTCCAAGACCTCTTTCAAAATGAGTGGTTTGAACCACATGGGTTTGAACTTGCCTGCCCCGAGGGGATCTTTGTATTGATCATATACTAGGACAAGATCACCTTCGGAGAATATCCAAGGATGAACAGACCAATCATACTGACACTTGACTCATTTCTTATGAGCCTCATTGGCTAAGGCTGCATCACAACGCTTCTCATCAAGTTCCTTGAGATATAGAAGGCATTCCTAAAGCGGTGAAGTGTCCATAAGTAATTCTACTACCAACTTTAAAGAAGGAATCTGGCACTCAATAGGTAAGACTGCTTCTAGCCCGTATACAAGTTGAAAAGATGAAAAACGGGTGGAAATATTCACTGCTTTCAGTAGACCCACAACGTTGAATATAACATCAAATGCCAATTTGACGGCAGAATTAATCGTCCATTGCAGAATAGTCTTGAGAGACTTATTCATGGCTTCAACCTTACCATTCACTTGTGGGTAGTAAGGTGATGAATCTCAGTGAAAATCCCCTTTGGGATATCGAACCTTACTACTATTTGATTAAAGATGAAAATATTTGAAGTTTCTCCATCATTACTATACGTTGGCATAGCTTTGACACACTTTGTGAAGTAGTCTACTGATACAATGATATAACGATGCCCCTAGGCTGAAGCCGAGTGACATGTATTAAATTAAATCCCCCACTTGGTGAAAGGACCAAAAACAATGACAGGAAACATAGGAGAAGGATGTGTCTGCATCTTCCAACAAAAGATCTAGCATGGGTGGCACTTCTTGATCACTTCCACACAATCCTTGATTAATGAGGGACAGAAATAACCTGCACGTAGAATATTTTGGGTTGTTTCCAACCCAGATAAATGACCTCCATATGCTCCAGTGTGATAGTCATTCAAAATGATATATCCTTCTTTGTGGATAATACATTATCAAAGAATGCAATCTACACCTCGACGATACAAAGTGTCATCGAGTATAAGATAGTTTTGCACTTGATGTCGAATTTGTCGACGCTCATTGCAGGAAGCAGAAGCAGGTCACTTCAAAGTATGGATATACACAAGTATATCTCCATAGCAGGGGTCCGAAGATGCAATTAGAAAGAGATCTTCGTTAATAGGCGACTCTTTGGGCATGATATCACTAGAATCGACCGGAAGTTTCAAAATGAGTTTAGCAAAGACCAATGACTTTTTGGATTTCGCAGAAACAAAATCCAAGACAAATTCATGTAAGATGACTATCCATCTACTAATATTTCCACCAATGACCCATCGTGTTAACACATATTGGAAAGGGTTGACGATGACAATGATAATGGTCTTGTGAAGCAAAATGTAGTGATGGAACCATTGGATAGCATCAACGGCTACCAAAGCAAGTTTCTCAACATGAGAATAGTTAAGTTTCGATCCAACCAGGCCTTGGCTAAGGTAATATATAATGTGCTCCTCGAGCATATCATCTTCTTGGACCAATACCATGACGATGGTTGACTCCGCAGCAGAAAAATACAACAAGAAATATTTGTTATATTCAGGAGGATGAAGCAGAGGGATAGACGTCAGGGTGCATTTCAACACTTCAAAGGAGCATTGAGAAAATTCATCCCAACAGAATGGGACCCCTTTTTCAAGAAATCCATAAACCCTTTAGTGATCTCAACGTAATTCGTGACAAAATGTCGAAGAAAATTTACTTTCCCCTACAAGATATGAAGTTGGGGTATCATGCACAGGGGAGGAAATTGAACTATTTCCTCAGCCTTGACAGGATCGTCCATGATCCCTGTTATTGATACAATAAAACATAAAAGATGACCTGACATCACACAGAAACTGCACTTGTTAGGATTCAAGTTAATCTAATAGTAACGAGATATCTCAAAGATTAGTCGAAGATGGGTGGGATGATTATATCTCTTACGAGAACGTGATGCTAGATCATCAAGATATGCATTGACTATGTGTTTGAGGTCATGAAAAGAGAATGGCATGGCCCACTGAAAGGTGGATCCAACATTCTTCAGGCCAAAAGGAATCTTACGATAAGAGAAGGTACCCCAAGGACAAATAAAATTCATTTTATGTTGGTCCTTGGGTTTGATTTGAATTTGATTGTATCTCAAGAAACCATCCATGAAAAAAAAGACCTCACATCCTATGCATTCATCGACAATTTGATTGATAAATGGGGTAGGGAAATTGTATTTTGGTAATGTCTTATTCAAATCACAAAAGTCCAAACACACACAAATCGTGCCATGTTTATTGTTAACCATAATCGGGTTTAATACCCATTCCGTAAAATGTACAAGGTAGATAAAACCGGCTTTGACCATTTTTTCTACTTATGCCTTGATTGCTGCCACTTTTTGAGGATTTACCGTATGAAGCTTTTGTCAGACCGGTTTGGCATCAGAATAAGTTGTAATTTCATTCTCAACAATTTGTGGGTCGATGCATGGAATTTCCTCATAATACTAGGCAAAAACCTCGCAAAATTCTTTGAATAACTCGGTTTAAGTTTGAATCTCTTCAGGGGAGCAATGTGCTCCGACGAAAAAAAATTCCACAATGCCAGGGGTTTTGGAGATATAGATTGGAATCATTGTAGAAATTCTTTCCATGTTACCCTCGGTATAAACTCTATTTGTATCCAAAGGATTGATAGGACAAGGATTATCTCCATTCACAGTCAAAACAAATTATCCCACCTCTATTCTCATTAACTCGGGAGAAAGTAAGATCTATGATGTAGAACATCCTAAGGTCTATTGGGACTAGTCATTGCCTCAATAATTTCCTCTTCAGAAAGAAATACCAAGTCTAAAGGATCTTGAGTGGTGTTGGTTTCTTATCTGATATATGCCTTTAACATGATTGACCCAACTTCAGGTCTACTAGGGATCCAACAAAGCCTCTAAGAGTATCGGCCCTCCTGATAAACCAAAAGGAAACGCAGTACACAGGGTGCACTGTGCAGTCTCACCCAAGAGAGTCTTAATGGGCGACTGCAATACTCAAGTTCTTGTAGTCCAGGACTGAATGGGGACATGTTAATTATGCGCTAAGAGATCTATTTAATTATTAAATAAATATACTAGACTTCTAATTCATGCATGTAATGTAATTGGATCCATTAACTCATTCATCATTCTAGAATCTACTCCTAGACAGTAAAAGAGACACAATTATTCAATCACATAGCACAGGTTTTACTGTGGTTCACCCCCTCCCGGGATACGTCCACAAAGATCTATCTCCCAAGCTCTTTTATTATGGTAGTTCAAAAACTACAGTGCTACACGCTTTATAACTCATCCTTAGTCAGGTCGAGATCTATTATGAGGCAGACTAGATCACACCAGAATCCTCGGCCTATGATCTAACCCTCAAGATCTACCCTTGGGACCCTCTATATCTCAACAAGACTCCTCTCCCCCCTCTATAGACCTCCTAGGTATATATATATAGTTTTGGCTCATCATCCATTACAATGTATTACAAAAACCCTAACCCTAACGTCATTAGGTATTCCATGCATGCACATGTATTGCTCTTCCTTCTAGCTGTCACTTTCCTCGTGCATGCCTTTCTTCCCAAAATAGTCTTTCTTTCTGATTCGGCCTACTTCCAATAGACCCCCAACACTGACATGTGGCTCATCCCGAGCCACCTAACCCTTGCGTGCTTCTTCGATCTCTCTTGTGATTGCTTGGAACTTCTCCATGAGATTTCTTGCTTGCGTTTGGGCCTGCGTGGTCTTCTCCTTGAGTGTGTCCAATATATGCACTGCAATATAATCATTGACCATCCTTGCACATTATGCATGGGTTTGTGCCATATATGTTTTGGCTTCCTCTTCCTATGCAATGACCTTTGTTTCTCACTCCTGGAGTGGTTCCATTTGAGCCTGACGCTTTTTTGTGTGTGTCTGTACAGCTATGAGCTCTGCCTACAGTTTCTTCATGCCATGCGCCCCTTTGATGTGCTCCATGATCATCATTGTCTTATGCATTTTCTTGAGGTCCTAGATAGTTTCACTTATCCTTTCTCCTTCCTAGTCCCACTACTGAACTTGTTGATACTCTTCCAGCTTCGTTCAAATTTGTGTTTCTTTCTCAAACAAGTAGGTCATCATGTGGACTTGTCGCTCTATATCATTTAGCTATGTTGTTGCCTCATGTTTCCTTTTCTCCTTCACCTCTGGTGGAGTGGTACATGTGAGATGCTCCCGGAGATGCTCGATCTCCTTTTGGTATTGATCGATTGTCTACACAATCTAATCAATCTTCTCTGTCATCATGGGTTCGGTCGTCTGTGCGTTCTTTGGGATTTCATCATAGGCTATGACCACTTTCTGCTCCAGCCCATTTGCGTGGTCATTCTCCTCCTTGGTCTCAAGTTTATCCTGCTCAAGTATAAATTCTAGCTCATCTCAATTTTCCTTTGTCTATTGCAATTCCGTTGTATCTATGTGTGTGCGAAATTGTACCTCATGTGTAACGTTGACTTGCAGTTTATACAAGGCCTTGGTTGGTATCTGCGTTAATACCAACTGTAGTTGAGCCAAGTCCTTTATGGTTTTCTACCCCATGTTTTTTCCATGTGAAACATGATGGGTGTCACGTGAAATGTTGATCTCAGTTGTGTTGTTGTCTAAATCATGTCCTGCTCACTTGAACCAGCTTCACCTCCTATCTATGATGTTGACGAACTCGTTTCTACGTTGTTGTCAGTTGTCTTCACTTCCCTGAGTTGTGAAAGGAGATTGCGTATGTGTTCCAACTCTTCCTCAATTCTATCCCTTTGGCATGCAACATTTTCAAAATCCTCGACTATGCGATCCTGGATCATTTGGGCCACCATGTTCACATCATCCTCAGTGATGTTTTGTGTGCCTTCACCTTCTTGTGTGCACCCCCTATCTTGATGATTGGCCTCTTAGTCTAGCCTTTCTCTTATAGAGTATCACTTGATGTAGTTCCCTGTGCTACCTCACCCTATTTCTGATGTACCAGGGGTGCCTATGTGTTGTTCTTATTCCCTGTTTGGGTGCATGTCTTGGATGTACCCCCTTTTCTCTTTTTTGCGTTGTTATGAATTGTCCTAGGTTTCTTGGGCACTATTACTTCCTCAGGCTATGTCTATTCATGTCTTACCTCCTCTTCCTCCTCTACCTCTATGGTTATGTCTCGAATGAGAACTGGAATCGTCCAGTCATATTCCCAATCCTTAATGGCCATCTCAATGTCTACCTGCGTGATGCAATAGCATAGTTGTTTCCATTGATTGTTAGGGTATTTTCGTCTCTAGATCCACATCGCATGTCTAGTGGATTTGAAGTTGGATATGCCCTGATACTGTGCAATAGCTTCTCGTGTTACCCTCCAAGTGTTGGTAATGGTGTCATGTATGTCATGGAGATAACATTTGAATATAGTTGCATTCACTTTTTTGTTCTTGGAGTTCGAAGCGGCCTCGAGTGATAAGTATCATGCTCCATGGCAGGGAGTGGGTCTAGTGGGAAAAAATGAATACTTCAGCTCCTTCCATACGATCATGACTATTAGGATGAGTATCCATGAATAATGAAAGTGTTCCCAAATTCTGCACATACCTGTAGTCGTCTAGGAACAAATTCAACAAATAAGGGGCCCAACTGAGTGTGGTGCCCTTGGCACATTTTGCTGCAGCTACGACAACCTCGGTCGAGACTTCCTCCTTGTGGAATTTCTTGAGTAGTTTTTATGCCATAATTTGTGTGGCCATTATTTTCACGGCGTCACTAATTCGCCAGATGATGATTCTGCATGACCCCCTTTTGATGTCATATTTCTTCTTCATTTCCTTGGCTAGTGATTTCTCCTTTGTTTTGTCCTCCGGGAACTGTGTGGGATCCTCACCCCGTGATAGCAGACCTGTGATGTATTTGATGAGCTCTACATATATTAAGATGATCTCTTCCAGCCATAGATATCCACCATGTGTGATCGCCATCAGCTTCTTGACACAGTTCTTTTCATATTGTCCCCTCCCAAAGTGTGGTAGGTCCAACAGACCTAGAATCCCAATTCTAGGCAATCTTGTTTCCCACTAGACTGGTTGATTAACTAGTTCACAAAAGGGTCCTATACCCACAATTTATAGATAGACTCATTTGGTGAACTCAAGGAACTTGTCCTTGTTTGTTACATCATGGTATAAGTACCTCAATTTCTCGATGTAGCATAAAAAATTTGGTGGTACACATACCCCTTCTGGAATGCGCAAAAACACAATGGTTGTGGTGGGTTTCCTGCGTGGTGACCTAGGTACCATCTCCTTGCCTTTTCGTTGTGGTGGATAACTTGAGGTTATAGCCTCCATTGTTCATTCTTCGACATACTCCTCTGGTTAGCCAGTGACATCTTCCACTGCTCCCTCCTATGGTTGTTTTGATGTGGTTGTTTGTGATATTTCTGGTGCGACCGTTTCTTCCTGAGTTGGAGTCATCCCATTGACTCTCAAGGATTCTATAGGGTTTTAAAGTTATACTTAGTTGTTTGCGTCCTCATCCTGTCGAACAGGTCCCTCTTCTAGCATATCAATGTCGATGCCTCTTGGTGTTGTCTGTTGGGTTTCCTCCACAATGGGTGTGGGGATTCCTAGTGTTGTATCTGGATATGATATTGTGTCCACATTGATGACTTCTAGAGGTTGAGATGGTTTATGTTCTCTTACCTATGGTTTTGATTGTGCTATGGTACTGCTTAGGGGTCATCTAGAAGTCTGGCTCAGTTCTCCTTGTTTGGGTGTGTTAGCACTAAGATTCATCGTTCGACTGTAAGAGGATAAGCCCAGTACCCATCAGAATGTTTGTGGATTAAAAGGGTGTGAGAGGGTGAGTCAGCAAGACTTTAAGGAAAGGAAAGACAACGGAGATCATTACATATCAGTGATGGGCCATTTGGATATGGATTCATAAAAAGTATTCACAATGAAGACATTTAATCTCCCTATCAAACAAAGGATTTAAGTGGTGGTGGGAAGGAGAAAGACAGAAAGTGTCTGAATGATAAACCATAAAAAATGGGCAAGATGATAGCAGATCCTCTACCACCTCAGGAATCCAAAAATCAGGGGGTTTACAATGATCCAAATAAGAAGAAAAACATAGGACATATGTTGAACCATGAAACATGGGCATGATGGAAATAGATCCTCCATCACCTCAGGAATCCATAAATCAGAGATATTACATTCAGACAGGAACAAGAAATAGAAACATATGTTGAACCATGAAAGATGGGCATGAAGGAAATAGATCCTCCATCGCCTCGGGAATCCATAAATTAGAGAGATTACATCCAGATAGGAACAAGAAATAGAAACGTCTGTTGAACCATGAAATATGGGCATGACGGCAAAAAATCCTCCATTGCCTCAGGAATCCATAAATCAGAGAAATTACATCCAGACAAGAAAGAGAAACAGAAAATGAAAACTAAGAAGACGATCTGATATAACAAATTAATAGAATCTTCATTAACATAACAATTTACAATCTAGGCCCTCGGGCTTACAACAAAAATACAGTCATAACATCTCTCAAAGCTTCCCCCAGTCTAGGCCAAAACTACCCCCGCTTTACAAAATCTAAATTGATCTCCTTTATACTCAAATTAGTGCCCGAATCTCCGGAGTGTGATATGATCACCACATTCAAATCTTTGCTTGGGGAAGTCTTCTGTCAGACTATGCATGTATCCCTCTGTCAGACATGAGCTCAGATCACCATGGGTCTGTAGGAAAATCTATCCATAGGGGTACCATGGGCTGACGGTTCAGTCCCCACGGTCAGCCCTTCCATTTATGGAGTGAATCGAGGTTTCAACCACTAGCTCTTCTTTTATTAATTGCCTTTTCTCGAGATTGCGATGCAGCTTAATGCTCAGGGGGCATCCATGTGTTTCTCTTGGATAGAATGTTATATGAGCACGTGATTGTGGGGCCGCTCAAAGGTGGTTTTGATTTAGACCTCTTTTGGGCCCGCATTCATATCCCTTCACCACGTATCACTTTTGAATTACCATGGTTTCAATTGCAGGACCGTTCAAGAAAATTATCGCCCGAGCATGTTGTGTTCCCGTAATGTACTATGGTCATCGATATCATGATCTTCGATAAGGCTTCACGATCAATGGATCAAATATTCCCCCTCCAAATCAATGGATTAGATCTTCCCTTTTTGAATCGATGACTGAGACCTCCTCTGCCTTCTGTCGCTTTTACCCAGAGCTAAAGATATGACGACGCATGGGCCCCTGAGATCAACGACTAGAATCTCTTCGAGTCCCCAGACTATGGGGAAAAAAAAACTAAAACTTCATTTTCCTCTTGGTGAATCCTCTGAAGTGAGGGATCTTCCTCCACATGTCCCCTTGGCTTGGATGGTTCAGATTTTATTTCAGGAATCTAGGCTTTGAATCTTCAAGATCTTGGCATGTTTCTCATTTCAAAACTCCTGAAGTAAAACTCCCAGAGTGATAGATCTAATGACGCGTGGCAGTTTGGATTTGGATGGCCGAGATCGGGACTTCAGTGCTTTTTCTTTGGTGCTATACTTGGTGCAACTTTGGACTTCCGGACACCCATGGGCCGTTGACCTAGACTATTTCTGGAATCTATGCCGCTGAAAAATTAAAACCGCATGTTGCTTTTAAGCTCGAAATGGGTTGTTTTGAATGTTTCCCTTTGTGTCCATAGTTGCGGCCTGCGTGAACAAGGATTTGGGTGATTGTTTGTGGGCTAGGAAAATAGGGAGACCAGTGACTAAAAAAGGATACGAGTGTTCATCCTTTGAGAAAAAAAGAGGGGCTTGAGGCCGAGATTCCACTCGGGTAAGATATTTAAGGAAAACCATGGTGCACAAATGAACAAGGGAAAATAGAGAACAATTTACAAGCCGAAGGGGGGAAAACTTCAAGACCTGGCCTACGAAAAGGAGAGAGACAGGGCAAGGAATTATAGACTCAAGAATTTTCTACACCCACCTATGGCCCTTAACAACTTCATGTCATAAAAAAGTGGTGCCATGGTGGTAAATATGTCATTCACCAAGCCCAATGGCCTCTGCAACCTTCAGTCTCGGCTTCATACGTTGTATTGCTCTGTGCCTTTTCCAATTTTGAAATAAAATTTATGCTCCTGCGTCCTTGCTTTGTATCGGTGTCATGTGAAGCTTGTCAGAGACGTTACTATGATTATTTTTTAATTGAATCACCATTTCCTTCATACTTGCCATTGATTTCCCTTTTCGTCTCTAGTTGGCGCGATTGATGCGACGTCCCATCAGTCATTTATGGAATTCAATTTCGATAGCCTCCATCAATTGGCACTTGTTTGGTCGTATCCACCTTTCCCGCTTGTTTCCACTTTGTAGTGACCATTGGCCTTGTATCCATCGGGCTAGCATTGTTGATCATGTGTGTGTTATAAAAATAAGACCACGGAGCAATAAATAAAAAAAAATGCGGAAATAAAACACAGAATATACACAATACAAGAGAGACACAAATTTACGTGGTTCACCCAGTGTGGGCTACGTCCACCAGAGAAATTGTCAGGTCCTTTATTTATTATTATCCATCAAAATGAAGGGATACAACCTACATCAAAACCCATTGTAACTTCCTCTTCTTTCTCTCACAATCTCCTCTCTCATAATACAATACTTGACAACCTACATAGTTGCAATACATTTCCCTCATAAAAGAGGGTTGCCTTCTAGGGAAAAAAACCCTAACATAATCTCTATCGTTAGATCTGTGACCTTATAATGAACGGTCCAGATTTACAATGAAATTACAATATACTTTTACAAGGCAATTTTTTCTTCGGGGGCTTCGCCCCGAACCCTCGCTTTCCCCCAGCCGAGGGGATAGCACCCCCGGACCCTGTAGAGGGGGTACCCCCCCTCTGCACTCCCCCACATGGAAGAGTGTACATACTTCATGGGGTATAAACATGACTGAAAGTAAAAGACCTCTAAATCAAGAAGATAATCAGGCTCTACAACCAACAATCTCCCACGTGGAGACTGATCTCAACAACTCCACCGTTGTTGTATACGTTGGACTCTGAACCTTTTTGGACCTGGAAAATTTCTCATCTTCATCTTCATTCTTGAAGACCAACTGAAACTGAGCAAGAACTCAGTTTCTTCCGGGTTACTCCCTTTGTTAACATGTCTGCGGGATTTTGGCTAGTGTGTATCTTTTCCAGCTTCAATTGTCCATCTTCCAAGGAGGATCGTATGAAGTGGTACCTCAACTGTATATTCTTAGTGTTCGAATGGAAGGCTGGGTTCTTTGCAAGGTGAATGGCACTCTGACTGTCACAGTACAACCTGTTGTTCTCCTGCTTCTTTCCCAATTCCTCCATAAACCTTTGCAACCAAATCAACTCTTTACTAGCCTCTGTAGCAGCAACATACTCTGCCTCTGTTGTTGAAAGTGCAACAACCTTTTGTAGTTTTGAAATCCAACTTACTGTTGTTCCACCTATAGTAAAAACATACCTTGTGGTGCTCCTCCTGTTGTCTTTATCACCTACCATATCTAAATCAACATATCCCTATAGAAAAGTGTCTGGACCTCCAAAACACAATGCATGTGTAGTGGTACCTCTCAAATACCTGAGAATCCACTTTACTGCCTCCCAATGTTCTTTACCTGGATTGTTCATATACCTGCCCACAACTCCCACTGCATGTGCAATATTTGGTCTTATGCAAACCATTGCATACATCAAGCTGCCAACTGCTGATGAATATGGGACCCTGGACATGTATCTCCTCCTGTGTCTTGGGACACATTTCCTTAGTTAATTTGAAATGGTTGGCCAAAGGTGTACTAACTGGTTTTTCATTCTGCATTCTAAACCTCTCCAACACCTTCTCTGTGTACTCACCCTGAGACAATGTCAGTTTGC
>ML803223.1:36989-59024 GCA_009831015.1 Picea engelmannii | reverse complement strand
CAGGGTCATCCAAATACATACCCCTGTTTCCTCAACCAGCTTTGGAATGATATTATGTAAAACTATTTTGAGATTTAATAGGAAAGTTCATATGTGAATCATTTGATGCCATACAAACCAAACCTAATTCCAAAAGACAAACAACAACCCAGTCTTTCATATTGAGAAGAATGTTAGATTTGAGAAGACCATGTAGTATATGGACAAGGTGTCTACATTCTATGGAATAACAGAGGCCCTCAAAACCAAGAAGTTCAACTAATAGTCGAGAAGCTACACCCATGGCTGACCATATTTCTTCCCTTTTTGCAGGTATGTGCTCTAATTCCACATTGTTGAATTCATCATGTTCATGATCCAGCTGTAAGATGGCTTTCAGGTCTGCTTCAATACCCACCTCAATAATTGCAGCAGCAAATGATTAAGTGATTGCTAGGTTCTCTAAGGCACAAGCAACCTTATTTTGCTTATTTATGAGATCAAAACTGAAAAGATCTAATTGTTTGTATGGCAAGCTTACTCCTCTACCTACCCCTACACTAACTAACTATTCTTCCTCTTATCAAGTGAAGTCATGCTTCTAATGAAGCCATGTCAGGGGATGATTTACTAGTAACCTCCTTGATCTAGACCTAAAAAGTAAAGGAATGCCCAGAATGCATAAATGCAATTTAAAAGGATGACAGAACCATCCTTCTTCTAAAGGAAATATTTTGACATTTATGTTGTTCATAAATTCTAAATAATCAACAAAAGGATCCTCAAAATCATAACAGAATACCTCTTTGATTTGTTGCTTCAACTGACTGTGTTGCAGTTGCTCTTCGTTTCTTTCACAAAACTCAATGATGAATGTAAACTGCTTGATCTCTGCTGGAGGACAATACGAATTGAATTTCTGATATAAATCTTTCTGCTGCCCTTCCTGCAAATGTCTGCTGCACTCTGTCTTTTTCTGCAAATCTAGAAATGGTAGGCTACCCTCCACATCCACTGTAGATCTGAAACTGTTACTCGTTGATATTAAAATCTCCTCTTCACTTTTCAAATTTTTAATGGGAACAATCTCCTCTTCATGACAACATAAGTCAGGAGATGCATTTGATGCAATAACAAAAGCATCACTATGGCTATCATGATGTGGATCACTGATCTCCTGATCATAATGGATAGCATTCACTTCAACAGCATACTCTTCATAAACATCTGAGTTCTTAGTCAAAAAATGAAATTTGTGACAACACTAAGGATAAAGAAGATCAGCTGGAAAATGATCTTTACAGAACACATGAAAAGCAGCATGAAAGTCGGCCAGAGAGATGACACTTGCATTCGGAAGGGACCGGCACCAGTCAAGAGCAATTCCCTCTAGAGAAAACTTGAAAAGCTTAATTTGCACATCGTCATGTACAATTTCAAGCCGATTAATGAATTCATGGAAATCCAACAAATGTTCAGCTGGCACTTCCCACTCCTCACCTCGGAACATGGGAATACTGTTCTCCCATTCATCTCTATTAGGTACTTGATTAGGAAAACCAGCAATGCTTGAGAAATTGCAGAACGCATACCTCTTTGCTAAGATCTGATCCATTTATATACCAGTGGAGTCGCCAACAGATCCATCCTTCATGGAGTCACCACTGAATTCGTCCTTCATGGAGTCGCCAGATAGATGATTACAACCAAATGATGTCCAAGCTTTGTCTATCATCAAATCTAGATCTTGTCATCTCCCAAGGAAGCTGAGCTTCGATCTCCTCTCCCCGACAATGGCGCCAATTTGTTATCGCTCCAGGAAACTCTCCTAGGCTGTAAGTCGGAGATGCCTGGTAACTAACTCTTTTTGGGAAAAAAATTCTTAATATTTGAAATGGTTTATGGATCAAGATGAATATCTACGTACCGGACTATGTATTCAAGATTGTCTAGGAATATAAAATCTTACAAGGCTTTCTAGTAATGCAGTCAGACAAAGTTTGATTGAATGTAGGAGGAAAAAGGCTATTGAACCAGACTATACTTCATACCAACAAGTAAAATGGATTTAACAACCAAAGAAATAACTTATGATCATCAACTAAATCAATAAGCAAATGAGATGACAGTCACATGCAGACTGAATGAGCATCAACAAAGAACCTCACTCATAAGCTATCAGAGATAAGAAGAGAAGATCTGACAAACACCACTGAAAGAAGCTTGTAATTTTCTGTATAATAAGAATAAGTCTCTGATTACAGTAACAGCATAGTATCACTCAAAATTGAACCCCTTATCAAACTAAGTTCCTAGGATTTATAGCCTTTACAAACAGTTTTCAGATCCTCAAAACATGGATCAAATCAACTAAAAATAGCAAGTCAAAATCTGTTGCAAAAGAAGTGGGATGCTTCCTCAAAATGAGGCCAATCCTAGATTTGTCTCTATTGATTGTTGGTGTAGTGGAGAACAGCCTCCCAAGGCTAGATGATGACTTTTCCAAGAGCTAAAATTTGAATTTGCTGAGGTGTGCCAAAATCCTTATATTTTTGCCTTTGAAAAATGTACCAAACTTGATTAAAACACCTCTTCTTGGCCTTTATCCATCAAAGTAACCATTGGATCTGACTTGATAATTCACCACCTGTCTATTCCAAGAGGTTTCATCTCATTATGCTTAAAAAATTCCTGATCTGGGCGAAATTTCAAGAATTCTGGTTAAAACAGGCTTTCGGTGGTTAACATAGAAGACTTCTGGGTGAATTAACCACCGAAAGTCAGAATTTTCAGAAAAAAACTGCCTTTGGGAAAAATCAATTTTCTCAGCCGTGGAATGTTCGTTTTGCACATGAAAATAGTCGATTTTCATATACAGATCATAATATTTCCAACGATACAATCAGATTTGGATTTGGAGTTAGGGAAGCTGGAAAAATTTTCGTTACAAGATTAGGCATCATTCTTGCGAAAATGACAATGCATTTTTTGTCGTTAACAGTTTCCATGCAGGTTTCTATCAGATATTTGTTATGAAGAATGAATGACAGTAGATATGCTACTATTTGTGATTGTGTTTCACAAGTCTAAGTAGTTTTGTACTATTGGAATAGACACAGGTGTGTTCTATTAATTGATATTGTACCAGTTGTCATAGGAGATTATCCAGTCGGATAATAATGACAGGTGCTCGTGGTGCTACCAGTTGATTGGTCTGTTGTGCTCAAGAACATACCTCCCTATCTAGGAGGGAGTGTTAATATTATGGTAGCTTCGGGAGGTATGAACCTCTATTGTGACCTATGATGAAACTAGAATCCTCCGGAAGGAAGCAAAGAATTAAAGGAAACCCTAGACAGGTTGTCGGCTAAACAAATATATTTAAATTGAATTTTTCGATGCCCAGAAGGAGAATTCGTCCCCAGTTAGACTGGCCAGTCCACTATAAATACAGGGCGCTAGTTTCATTATTTCACATATCAGTAGTTGCAATGAGAGCTAAATATGCACAGGCAGTTGCAGGCAGCAGCAGTTTGGTGCGCAAGTTTTCTGGGAAAGCTGGGAAAGTGGTGTGCTAGTTTCTGGGTGGGATCATCTGTTCAGTTCAATTTCTATTCTCTTTATTGGTGCATTTAGCCTCTCTTGGCTATTGATTGTTACCAGGATTCTCTTCTCGGTCAAGGTCAAGGTGCTCGGAGGGTAGCTTCAGCCTATGGTTGGGTGACGAGGGTATCGTCAATGGTTAAATGAGCACAATCCTCTATATTATAACACCACGTTCCTAAGATAGATATGAGGAATTTTTATGGAAAGGACCCAATCACATGGATACTTCATATGGAGCAATTATTTGATCTACATAATGTGCCACATACACAAAAGGTACGAATTGCTTCTTTATATTTAGAACCCAATAAATTTGTATGGTATCTATGGCTTTGTTCTCGCAAATCACTCGTCACTTGGACAATTTTCATGGAAGAAATGATAGCACACTATGAGGATACAAGGAGCAATACCTTCTTTAGCCAATTGATAAATATCAAGCAAAAGGGTTCAGTTACCAAGCACATTGAGAACTTCCAAAGATTGAATATAAAGGTAATAGATATTCCATATGAGCACTTGATTGATGTATTCATAGGAACTTTAAAGGATAACATTCAACATGAGGTTCACCTTTGGGAACCCAAATCATTGGAGAATGCATTTAAGGTGGCAAGAAATTTTGAGAGTAAAAATATGGCTATGGCTACTAGAAGGACCAATCCTAACATCTATAGAGAGAAAAATGCTCCTTCTAAAACACCTCAACAATTGGAGGAAAGAAAAGAAAAAGGTTTATGCTTTAATTGTGACAGCAAGTACAGTAAGGGACATAAGTGTGGTGAGAAGAAATTATTCTACACAGATTGTGAAGAGGAAGAAGAACAAGAAAAAGAACCATCTTAAGATGAAAACGTAGAAGCAAATTCATATGAAGAGTTGACTCCCACGATATCGTGTAATGCATTGGCTAGATTTAGCACTCCTCAAACTCTCAAGATTGAAGGATACATCAAAAAGAAAAAGGTAATAGTCCTAATTGATTCTGGCAATACTCATAATTTCATTCACTATAAATTAGCCAAAGCTCTCAATTTCTTTGTATATCCAATGCCAGAGTTTCAATTAATGATTGCAGATGGAGGAACTATCAATTGCTCAATAAAATGAAATAAGATCAATCTTACTATGGGGGGATATGTAATGAATATTCCAATGATTGCTATACCCATAGGTGGTGCTAATGTTGTTCTAGGAATCCAATGGTTACAAACATTAGGAACATTGGATTTTAATTTTCAAGAACTTTTCACAAAATTTTCATTGGAAGGAAAAGAAATTGAGTTAAGAGGTATCACAGGGAAACCCGGTAAGGTGATAAGCTCTAATGGCATGAAACAATTATTGAAAAAGGGGAATCAAGGTGTTATTGCACAACTATGCTCACTAGATGTTCAAACCTCTAAGCCATCTATTCCTCAAGATCTCCAAGGGATCATTGATAATAGTTCAAAAGTTTTTGAAGACATTCCCAAAGGTCTTCCACCCACTCAAAATTATGATCACGAAATTCACCTAACTCCTGGGAGTGTTCCTCCTAACATCAGTCCATACAGGTACCCTTATGCCCAGAAGAGTGAAATTGAGCACATGGTTGAGGAAATGTTAGAGGTTGGCATTATTAGACCTAGCCAAAGTTCTTACTCTGCACTAGTGGTAATGGTATTCAAGAAAGATAGCTCATGGCGTATGTGTCCAGATTATAGAGATCTCAACAAGATCACTATTAAAGATAAGTTTCCCATTCCCGTCATTGATGAATTGTTAGATAAACTACATGGAGCAATCTATTTCACAAAATTGGATCTTCAATAAGGGTAGAATGATGGAAGAAGATATCCCAAAAATAGCATTATGAACTCATGAAGGCCATTATGAATTTTTGGTCATTCCTTTTGGCCTTACAAATGCACCTTCCACATTCCAAGGGTTGATGAATTCCATTTTCAAGCACTTCCTTCGAAAATTTGTGTTAGTATTTTTTAATGATATACTAATCTATATCAAGTCTTGGGAGGATCATGTGCAACATGTTGACAAGGTTCTACAACTACTAAAGGAGCAACAAATATATGCCAAACCATCAAAATGTTTCTTTGGAGTAAAGGAGGTAGAGTATTTGGGTCATATTGTATCTCATGAAGGTGTCAAGGTAGACCCTAACAAGATTAAGTCCATGATGGACTGGCCGATTCCCAAAACGTTGAAGAATCTTAGAGGATTTTTGGGTTTGACAGGTTACTACCGCAAGTTTTTTCGGCACTATGGAAGAATAGCAGCACCTTTAATGGCACTAAATAAGAAGGATGCATTTTCATGGACTCCAAAGGCAACTAAATATTTTGAACAACTTAAAGAGGTGATGTGCAAAGCTCCTGTCTTGACCACTCCAGACTTCACAAAAACCTTTATTGTGGAATGTGATGCCTCAGGAAATGGAATTAGTTTTGTCCTAATGCAAGAAGGAAGGCCCCTAGCTTTTGAAAGTCGATAACTCAAGGGAAAGGACTTACATAAATGAATTTATGAGAAGGAAATGATGGCAATACTACATGCATTGAAGAAATGGCATTCTTACCTAATAGGTAGGCACTTCAAGGTCAAAACAGATCATGATAGTCTTAAATACTTCTTGGAACAAAGAATATCTTCAGAAGAACAACAAAAATGGGTAACCAAGATAATGGTTTATGATTTTGAAATCGTCTATAAAAAGGGGAAGAAATATGTTGTGGCAGATGCATTCTCAAGAAAGGATGAAGATGTTGAGGCCTTTCTCTGTGATATCTCGATCATCCAACCCAATTGGATAATAGAAGCAAGGGATGAATGGAAGAATGACAAAAAAGTGTGGACTCTCATTCAATGGTTGCAGCAGGATTCCAATGCATCATATACATTTACATGGAAAAATAATTCACTATGGTACAAATATCACTTATATTTATGTAAGAACTCCCAACTAAAAAAAAAGGTACTATTGGAATTGCACACCTCTCCAGTAGGAGGGCACTCGGGCTTTTTGAAAACCTACCATAGATTCAAGAAGGATTTTTTTTGGGATGGCCTTAAAACTAATGTTCAAAGGTTTGTGGCAGAATGTTTGGTTTTCCAACAAAATAAGGTGGAAACAATTAAGACCCCGGGTCTTTTACAACCATTAGCCATCCCAAGTCAGCGTTGGGGGGAGGTTTCCATGGATTTCATCACAGGGTTACCGAAGTATGAAGGAAAGAGTGTCATCATGGTGATTGTTGATAGACTGACCAAGTACACACACTTTTGTGCACTCTCTCATCCCTTCAAAGATAGTACAGTAGCCACCACATTCATGGAGACAGTTCAAAAGCTACATGGCAGCCCAAAGATTATTGTAAGTGACAGAGAACCCATCTTCACTGGACATTTTTGGACATAATTATTTTCTTGTTTGGGTACTCAATTGGCTCATAGCTCATCCTATCATCCTCAATCTTATGGAAAAACAGAGATAGTGAAAAAATGTCTGGAAGGCTACCTTCATTGCTTTGTCTCTGATAAACAAACACAATGGTTCAAATGGTTACCCTTGGCAGAATGGTGGTATAACACTTCATTTCATACTGCAACAAAAATGACACCCTTTATGGCACTCTCTGGATACCACCCTCATTCCATCACTTCTTCTCTAAAATAAAAATCTAAGGTTCAAGCAGTGGAAGATCACATCGAGCATCAACAACAAGTTCTCCAAATCTTAAAGGACAACCTGACAATGGCACAGAATCGCATGAAACAACAAGCAGATCAACATCGTAGTGAATGAAGTTTTGAAGTAGGGGATTGGGTGTTTTTAAGACTACAACCATACAAACAAATGTCCCTCAAGCAATCCAAGAAGGATGATAAATTATCACCAAAGTATTATGGCCCTTATAAGGTGTTGCAAAAGATTGGTACTATGGCATACAAATTGGAGTTTCATGCATCTTCACGAGTACACCCAGTTTTCCATGTTTCATGCTTAAAGAAAGTTATAGGTGGCAAGATCCCAGTTCAAACTATATTTCCAGAACTTGACGACGAAGGAAAAATCATATTGGAGCCTGAAGCCATCACTAACACAAGAATTCGCCAACTGAGGAATAGATCCATTTCAGAGTATCTCATTAAATGGAGGAAACTACCAGCTGAAGAATCCACTTGGGAAGATGAGTCTTTTATATAAAAGGATCCAGAGTTACTCAAGCATTGAGGACAACACTTGTCCCAAGGGAAGGGCATGTTAAGCCCTAATATTGTCTCATTGCCCCTTAATTGGGGCATATTACATTAGTAATGTTATTTTATTTATGTCGACTTTATTCCATTAGTTGTAATTATACCTCCTAGTCTCCTATATATACCAAGGAGACATTTTTATTTGTAATCATCTTGTACTTGAACATTTATGCGGGGTAAAAGGAGGTTTCCCCCTCGAAGAGGCTTATTATCTGAAATTATCTCTTTTTCCAGGCGTTGAGTACTTGTTCTGAGGTTTTTCTATGCTATATTGATATTTGGTTCTTAACATAGGCACGCATCATTCAACTTCCTCAATTCAACGCATATTCTTATCATGCCTTGTTTTTTCTCCTGAACTACCATCGGGCTTATCCATTCTAATTCTTCCACAGGCTCTATGATTCCAGCTTCGAGCATCCTATTGATCTCATATTTGACTTTCTGCTTATATATTGGATTTAATCTATATGTGTGTTGTCTGACCGGTCTTGCCTCAACTCTGAGTGGTATCTTCATTTCTCGTAGCTCTCTTATTATGCCCTTCATTTCTGTGAACGTTGTGGGGAACATGTCATTGTACTCGTGCAATAACTCTGTTATGATTTCCATTGTTTTCTCATCCCAGTAGTCCCCAATGTTGGCCATTTTGGGATTCTCAAATGTCTCAATGTTGACCTTATTTACCTTGATCGATGCAGCAATTACTTTTGATTCTAGAGGTGGACCTTTCACTTCTCTTTCTCCTTCAGCTTCCTCAATATGGATACCGCATGGATTGTCTTCATCTGGTACTTCTTCCTGTACATGGTAGAATCCCAACAGTTCTTTCACTTTCTGTCTGTTCCGTTGTTGTCCTTCTGTTATGAGCTCAACTTCTGGTTCTTGAATGAATATCACCGCTATTATTTGCTTAAATGTTGCATCTATTTTGGGGTTATCATGTTTAAATAATAAAGTGACTGTAAAGTTTTATTGTAGTTCTCTCCAACTCGTAGTTCATTTGTGTAGTTCCTCGTATTTTTACCAGTTTGTTGGGATGCCCTCTAAGGTATGTAGAAAATGATGAGGCCATTCCTTTGGGGGTGTCATTTTCCATAGTGTTGTTCACTTCTCCAAGTGTTCCATTGGTGCCCCTTGTCCATCATATTTCTACTGTTGGTTTCTTCTTTGTTCTGGGCCAAACCGTATATGCAGTAACTACTTACATTTGTACTAGTCCTTGATTGTTTCCTTGTGTGCACCTGACCATCTTGCAGGTGTAGCTTTGAGTGCTATATCTAGTGCTAAGAGTCTCTGATTTTATAACACTTCATCTTCATAACATGGAAGTAATTCTTCTAGATCATTTACCCCATGGAAACTGGGTGGTTCCCTTATCTTAGTACCTACCCATCTCACTGCACGGTCTAGTCTTGCGCATCTTCTTGTGGAAACTTCGTGTAGCCTCTGTTTCCAATTATTTAAACATGTATCTGAGTCTAACGCACATGAAGTAATGATCTACCAATTGAGTATTCCATCTGCAGTTGGGTTTACGTAATCCTCATCTCGTGCAGCTGTTTTATACAACTGGCTAATTTCCTCCAAGTCCAAGCAAGTAGGCTCTACAAACCTTTCCCCTTATGATGGGTCTAATGGCGCAATGACCCTATAATCTCCTGACACAAATGTCATTTTCCATGCCTTTAAGTTGATTATGGCCTGGTTATCAAACTCCCAATCCAAGCCAATCAATTTTGGATATGGTGTTGTGTCGTCCACTATTTCAATCACTTCGAAGTTTGCTTTAGTGAGCACTCCATCTAGGTCTACTTTCACTCCTTTCAGTCTCCCAATTGGTAGAACTCTCTGTTGATTTGTTGGTTTCAGCTGAATGGGTGAATATCCTAACGTGGGCTCTCCCATACATTTCCATGTCTTCCTGGGTAATACATTGACTTCAGATCCTAGATCCAGTATGATATATCCCATGTTAAAATCTCCAATGTTGGAGTCCAGCCTGAACTCCCTACTTTTTCTTCTCCTTGTATGTAGGTGATTGATTGTTTTTTGTTCTATTTTTCCTTCTCTCTCTATGCTACATATTTCTAACATACCTTGTAATATCTTGACAAAGGATGGATCATTTAGTAATTTTACGCATGATTGCAAAAAGCCTTTGATTGTACTTACTTGTCCCAAGGGATGCATTTCTTTGGTATGATCCAATGATGGAGGAATCTCATACTCTGGCACTTCCTTGCTATGTTGCATGGTTGAGGTCGACACGATGTCTAGATTTAGAAATTCTTGTCTGGCTTGCTTAAATGTTTCCTTCTCGTTCTATGCATCGAACTATTTCCTCGGTTCGACATTCTTCTTCACTCATTGGTGTTGTGTTGGCTCTTGTCGTACTGCGTCATTTCCTGTTTTATCTCCTCTATGTGTAACTATGTTGATGTTTCTCCCTTAATCCCTTGCTTCTACTATATTCCATTAAACATTTTGATCGTTTTGATTCCTCTTTTCCTGGATCTTCCCTAATAATGTAGGACATTCTTTCGTGTCGTGATCTGATACGCGAAAAATACATACAAGTTGTTGGTGGAAGTGGACAATCTCTTACATAATATCCTGGTTGTTGACAGTTGTGGCATACCACTAGTCCTCGACCTCTTCCAAATCTTCCTATTTCTCGTCCTCCTCCTATGTAGCCAGCTCGATCCCCTCACAAGGTGTTATACTAAGGTATCTAATTGTATTGCGCGATATTATACTGGGGTTCTGTTCCGTTGTATTGTGGTTGTTTTTTATTATATGGTTGTTGTGCAGCATTGTACTGTGGTTGCCTAGTGTTGTATGGGGCTGGTACCTAGTTAAAATGAAGTGTGGCTTGCCCGGTCATCATTTCTTCATGCACCCTATATGCATCCAATGTCCTCTCTCTCATAAATTCCATGGTTCTACAGTCTTTTTCATCGTGGCCTACTGACTTGCAAAAGTTGCAGTATGAAATTTTTGGGACGGTCTGGTACTTTTTCATCATTGGGCAGTGATATAGATCGTGGCCCTGTTGCTTACAGATTTCACACCATAGTCCTCTTATTGGTAATGGATTTGGAATCCTTGTTGCCATATAGTGTGCGAATGTTGGGCATTCATTCTTATGGTGTCCTTATGTCCTCCATGTGGTACACCAAATGGATTCTCGTTTGTCCTTACTTTTGTTCTAGTTTAGCTAGAACATTAAGTTCTTCAAATCCTCCTTCAACTCCTCGATGGTTGGATTGATCTTCTAATATTTGTTTTCTCTGGTTGTAGGGTTGCCTGCAGAGCCTCTACCTATGTCAGAAAATTTTGTTGTCGCAATGGATATTTTAGGTGTGGTAATAGTGAGTTGATGAACAGGTGTCTGTTTTACATATCTATCATGAGATATTTCAACTTTCCTTTTAGTTGATTTAATATATGTTCAATCTCCCATACGGATTCTCTTGGTTTCTGTCTAATTTCTATCATCTCGTTCATGTACTGATCCTCTAAAATCGGCTTCTAAAACTGATGTATCAACAACTTTTTGATATTTGTTATCATTCTGGTTGTCCCTGGTGGGTTGTTTGTAGCTAGACTCATATACCAATATAGTGCATGATCCCTTAGTGTGATCGGTAACTGTGAAATTTTAGTGTCCTCGTATGTGATCTATTTTTATTCCTAGATATTTTCACAGATAAACAAGTGCTTCTTCGGGTCCTCTTATACTTCTCCTTTGAATTAAGGTAACCTGATGGTGGGATCGTGTCCTACCATCTTGAATGTTGAACTACTACCTCCGCGCAGTGTAGATACTTGACTAATGCTTCATGAACTGGATCCCCCAGTTGTTTTTCCTTGTGTAGATGTACTTCATGTTGTCCTCCTCCTCCCGAAATTCATTTGTCTAAATGGTGGTGTTATTTTTGGTATGTTAGTAGCACATGGGTTTATGGGTTCCACACTAACATTAATATGGATAGGATTTCTACCTTCGATTCCCGTTGGTCGACCTCTCGCCTTCCTCTCATATGTTGCACGTAGGATTTCCTCAATCTTCTCCACAAACCAGAGATCCTCTACCTCCTCTTCATCACTTGCCAAGCCTTCCCTCACGTCTATGGCTCTCTTCTCGGTGTTCACCTTGTATTGGTAGGGCACTCCATTGCGCATCTTCCCAGCTGTCGCCATGATCCACTTTATCTGATCATCATTCATCATGATTGGGTCCATGATCCAGGTGGATATCAGTGGCCACCCACCTTTTCCAAATGGCTCAAAATGGATTTCTGGCAATTTTGACAATTTACTATTTTTAGCAGGTTTTAACTTCCAGGGCCATTTTGAGGGCCCAAATGAAGTTTTTTTGATATAGAGGTTCTCAATGATATTTAAAGGCATTATTTAGCCCCCAAAATGAATCTCCTTGGTGATACCTTTCCAACGAGCTATCACACGCCTAAAACAGAGATCGTATGCAAACGTTACGACCCCGGGAAGTTGATGTACTCACTTACCCAAACGGGGCCCACATGACTTTTGGTGCTTCATCTCCCAGGGTTAGGTTTTTGGATGTCTAGGGTTTTTGGCATTCCTGCTTATTGTAAAAATGACTTCAGAGCCTCATTGTAATCATCTTCTTGTGAATGCGAGTAGCCGTCACATCTCTTCTCGGAGATAAGCTGCCACCATTCTAGCGAGTCTTTCACTCTGTATTTTTATAGTCTCTGTACATTTCTCTGATTAATAGAAATTGTGTAATACTGTATATCTGTGTTTATGGTTGCATATTTGATACATTTATATTATATTATTGAATATCTAAAAAATCTCTGTGCATTTCTTTATTATATCTCCGCTCTCATTTCATGCCGAAAATAATCTGGATCAGTGGTATCAGAGCAGGCTGCTCTTGATAGTTTTTTCAGTGCATGTCCCCGACGAGGTCCGAGTATCAAAAGTTGGGTCTCGATATTGTCTCTCTTGAATACAATCTCTCTCTCACACCCAAGAAACCCTCAATGGTGGAAGAAAAGAAAAATGACGGAGCAGACGATCCTATCAATCTGTTGCTTGAGCAAGCCCTCACGCGACAGAGGGACGAAATGATGGAGAATTTTTCCCACATCCTTCAATGCCTGCCGATAGCATCAGGCGCATATTCATCAAGTGGCCACTTTGGAGGCACCTCACCTTTCAAGGTACAAGTTAATTTTGATATTCCTATATTTGAAGGACAGATAGATGCAGAAGCCCTAGAAAAATGGTTAACTCTGCTAGAAGGTTCTTTCTATGTTCACAATTTTTATGACAAAGAAAAGATCACCTTTGCACTCCTCAAATCTCTCCCTCATGTCAAACATTGGTGGGAAACTTACTGGGAGCAAAGTTCCACATAGGAATCTGAAATATATGGGGTCAATCCCACCTGGGCGTTTTTCGTGGATGTGGTAAAAGAACAGTATTACCCCGTTGGAAACTATGAGGACCAATACATGAGATGGACCACACTGTAGCAAGAGAGGGGCAAAGAAGTTTTGGAGTTCACCAATACCTTCCATACCTTGCGCACCAAGCTGGGTATCAAAGACTCCAAGGGACATTTAGTTCTGAAATACCATGGGGCTCTACACAGATACATCCAAACTAAAATGGATTTTCTGGACATCTCATCACTCGGTGTTGCTTATCGATATGTTGTTAAAATTGAGCAGAAATTTAAGCACCAGAACAAATGGGAATTCATGTCTGCAAATACGCAACAACCAAAGTATGACAAAGATGGCCCGAACAAACAGTCTCCTGAAAACTAGTCCAAGACACAAGAAAAGAAGGGTCACGGGAAGACAAAGAAGGACACCAGAAAATGGTGCGAGTTCCACAAAATCCCTTGGCACAACACCGATGAATATCGCTCAAAATAGTCATTGGTGGCTGAGATCAAAGACAAGGAGCCAAACCTTGATTCAGAATCTGATTCTAAAAATAATGGTAAAAGACAGATCATTGACATAGACCCCACTGCTATTATCGCGACTGCAACAATTCAACCAGAAGAACCAACAGATCCTGAAGAAGGGGAACACCTTTTTCATTCACAGATGTGGGTGAAGGGGACCCTGGTGCATTTTATTGTTGATAGCAGAAGCCAGAAGAACCTCATCTCAGTAGAGGTCGTCAAATAGTTGGGATTGTCGACAACACCACACCCGCAGCCATACAACATTGGGTGGCTTCGCCAAGGATGAGATCTCTGTGTCAACCAACAGTGTCAATTGTCATATGGCATCCAACCCTTCAAGGATGAAGTATTATGTGATGTTTCCCCACTGGATGTCTGTGATGTTCTCTTGGGCCAACCATATATGTGGAGACGCCATGTTGTTTATGAGTCTCGACCCCGTAGTTTCATTGTTACTTTGGGGGGTCATCTCTACAGAATACCAGAGGTAGTTCCAACTACTGTTCCACCTAAAGAGTGTCGTAAGGTAGTATCTCATACTGCAAAATTCATCTTCTTCACAATCTGTTCAAAAGGAGAACAAAAGGACAGTGCAACCACTACAGCCTTGCCCCAAGCACCTTCTATCCAACAGAAGCAGGTCGACAAGGCTACAACAAAGTGCAAAGATTCCTTCTACACATCATACTCTCATGTATCTAGACTTGTTGAGCAACCTCAACCACAACAGGTTCGTGATATATTTCCACAAACTGAGCAGCACGACATATCCAACAAGACAAGCAGCTCACCAAGATGCAGATTCAACAAATGCTTTTCCCTCTCCCCCAGGAACTCAACACAATGGAGACCATTTCTTCCTAAGGTGGGAGGATTGATCCAGGTGGATATCGGTGGATACCCACCTTTTCCAAATGGCTCAAAATGACTTTCTGGCAATTTTGGCAATTTACTATTTTTAGCAGGATTTAACTTCCGGGGCCATTTTGAGGGCCCAAATGAAGGTTTTTCGAGATCAAGGTTCTCAATGATAGACAAATACATGATTGATCCCCTAAAATTAATCTCCTCAATGATACCTTTCCAACGAGCTATCACACGCCTAAAACGGAGATCGTATGCAAAAGTTACGACCCCGGGAAGTTGATGTACTCACTTACCCAAACGGGGCCCACATGACTTTTGGTGCTTCATCTCCCAGGGTTAGGTTTTTGGATTTCTAGGGTTTTTGGCATTCCTGCTTATTGTAAAAAGGCCTTCAGAGCCTCATTGTAATCATCTTCTTGCGAATGCGAGTAGCCGTCACATCTCTTCTCAGAGATAAGTTGCCACCATTCTAGCGAGTCTTTCACTCTGTATTTTTACAGTCTCTATACATTTCTATGATTAATAGAAATCATGTATTACTGTATATCTGTGTTTATGGTTGCATCTCTGATACATTTATGTTATATTATTGAATATCTGCAATATCTCTGTGCATTTCTTTATTATATCTCCGCTCTCATTTCGTGCCGAAAATAATCTGGATCAGTCCAAGGCTTCCTCCTTCTTTCCTTTATCCCTTTCTCCTTCCATTTCTCCTTTTTCTATCAATGATTCTCCCCTTCCCCCATGCACATAGGGAAGTTTAGTTGTTTGATTCCATTGTCATTACACCTTTGTTATAGAGAAATATCTTAATAGAAGTATACAATGATTGAATATACCTTCCTCGAGTTCCATGTAGAAACTCTTGCTCTACTACATTGTACGACTTCACGGTATCTACTACAAATTATGTTATAAAGCCTGCTACAATACTGTCGAGCCAAAAATCTACTACATAGGTGAATTTGTTATTCACTTGTTGTAGCTCTGCGATCTGAACTGAGTTCCACTCTAACTGTCGGATATGATTTGTTGCATGGTTATCCTTCAACCTCAATTTCCACCCCTGCAATAAGTGTGGAAAATCACAGAAAAAGACTTCATGTAGATCAGTAAACACATATTTCTCAAGATATTTGTGCAGTGTTACTCTAGGGTTTCAGTGCAAACTCTAGCTCCTTTGTCTTTAGCCATATTTTGATCTCTACTTTTGTGGGATTCCATGCTCTCAACATCCCCTTCTAGCAGTGCATTCTCTCACCTTCTTGTCTTCCGATTCGGTATTCTTTTGACCTGCCTTCTGCAGATCTTACATTTTGTTAAAATATCTTCAATATATCCCATCTACTCAATCCTTTGTTGTTCCAACCGGCAACAGAACCATTTGTTGGTTTCTTATCTGAGCTATGCCTTTAACATGATTGAACCAGGTTCAGGTCTACTAAGGATCCAACAAATCCTCTAAAACTATCGGCCCTCCTGGTAAACTAGAAGGAAACGTAGTACACAGGGTGCACTGCGCAGTCTCACCCAAGATAGTCTTAATGGGTGACTGCAATACTCAAGTGCTTATAGTCCAAGACTGAATGGGGACCTATTAGTTGCACGATGAGAGCTCTATTTAATTATTAAAGAAATATACTAGCATTCTCATTCATGCATGTAATGTAATTGGATCCATTAACTGATTCATCATTCTAGCATCTACCCCTAGACAGTAACAGAGACACAAGTATTCAATCACATAACACAGGCTTTACCGTGGTTCACCCCCTCTCGGGCTACATCCACAAATATCTGGCTCTCGAGCTCTTTTATTATGGTAGTTCCAAAACTATAGCGTCGCGTGATTTACAACTCATCCTTAGTCGGGTCGAGATCTATTACGAGGTGGACTAGATCACACCAGGCTCCTTGACCTGTGATCTAACCCTCAATATCTACCCTTCAGACCCTCTACAACTAAACAACTTACAAACTTGGGTCGTATGACAGAACCATTGCAAACTAGTTACTCCTTCTCATGCAAGTAATGCTCTATCAAAACAGGACTCCTCTCCCCCCTCTCTAGACCTCCTAGGTATCTATATATATACGGTTTTGGCTCATCATCCATTACAATGTATTACAAAAACCCTAAACCTAACGTCGTTAGATATTCCATGCATGTGAATGTGTTTCTCTTTCTTCCAACTATCGCTTTCCTCGTGCATGCCTTTCTTCCAAAAATAGAATTTATCTCTTGTTTGGCCTACTTCCAACAAGTGGAAAGAGAATCTTGATCCCAAGTAGGCCCATTAACTAGATCTAACTCTTGTGCGGGATTCGGATCATTGTTGGCCGAAGTCTACTGAAAAATGTTATACACAACCTTAGCCGTGGATAAGCGCATGGCCATACTGAAATTCCCTATCCCTTTCATCGAAACTGATGGGGAAGGTATAGTCCACGGATCGTTACAGTAGATCATTAGAAACGCCGATACTTTCAAAATTTAAGCCCTCCACTGGTCAGGAACAACCAATAGAAGCCTTACATCATTGGAAGGAAACGGGTAATCAAAATTTCCCATCAACGATGGAAACAAACCAAAACCTAAGTTGGCATTTCTAGGCTGTGGATTATCAATCATTAGGACTATGGAAGCCCCCAATGAAGGTTCAATATGAGAGAAAGACACCTAGTCGATGGTCAGAATCTGGCCCTCGTGTGGAAAACACAAGACCCAAAAAACCATAGCAACCACCGCATGCATCGCATAAGTCCAACTTCTTCCTAACAATAGGCTGTAGTCGAGAGGTGCATCAACCACTTCAACATTGACACACACAATTTTACCTCCCAAATGCATGGGGAAGGAAGGAATAATTCCATGTGGTCTAAATGACCGACCGTCAAAATTTGTAAGCAACGTAGGTAATGGAGACAACTCAGGTTGGCCAATGGCCTTCCAACATGCCAATGACATCACGCAAGTCAAGGTACACTCATCCACCACTATACAGAAAATGTTCTGCATAAAATATTTCATGGTGTAAGCCACTACTATCTGAAAAGAAACATGGTGAAGAAGATGAGGTTTTAATTCGGTTGGATAAAAAATGATCGCTCCTAGGTTACAAGTCTCTCTCGCTCCCAAGGTGGATAACAGAGATTTTCTCTGTGAAGGGAAACTCTGGAGGAATTCCAAAGTGGACATTGCGCAAGGGTTTTGTGCCATATCCTCTACAATGGATTAGTTCTAGGAGGCCCTCATGTTTGGATTATGAGAATCCTTCTTAAACGCACCTTTAGGGATGCGAGTCATCATTTCACCCACTGCCTTCTCAATTTGAAGAGGAGTCGATGGGTTAGTGGCTTCCTTTCCCTTCTCGGCAGATTCCAGCATTTTGTAGTCTCGGGCCCTGGTCGCTAAATGAGCCATGAAATGCATCATGTAAATATTTGTGGTCATTTTGTTATTGGTAAGGGCGGGGGGTCCCTGACTACCCCCCGCCGCACTCATGGATTCTGAAGCATGAGCCATGTTTTTCCCTTGTGGAAAAGGGTCCGTTAGCACAACAGGTTGTTTCTGCGCTAATAGCTTCTGAGCTTCTGCAAGCTGAGGGCATAGGTGATTCGGGTGGTCTTTCGTGCATATATTACATAGATACTTCGACTCTGTTTTTCCCCCGCCAGCATTATTGATAGCCTTTTTATCCCCTTTACCCTTATTATTTTGTTGTTTCTTAATTCTCTCAATTTTTTTGTTGGCCTTGGGATTTGTCGACTTCACATTGTGTACATTTGACGTCTGGGTAGAGGGAACAGTTGAACTCGAGGTCTTGCTAGTCATAGTTTGTTGTATCGACAATTTTTGCAACTAATTCGACAACAAGTCTATGGACTTGATTTGTGTTGAGCCCACAATACCATTGGCATGGTGTCTAGAATTTTTCTTTCCTTTATCGAGATTATACCGCGATGCATCTAGCAAGATCCCATAGAGCATGCCAAACTGAGAGTAGATCAGTTCAAGTTGTTGGGATCTCATAATCGCCTCCTCCTCTAAAAACACTCTAGAAATCGCTACGTCCTTGGATATGCAGGGCACCAAAGACTTCAAGAACCACTCAAGAAATAAAGCAGGAGGGACCTTGACCTTAATTAAGTTATTTCTACGTCGCCACTCTCAAATATGATCAGAGATGTGGTTGGCCTTGGTTTTCTCAAAGTTGGCCATCAATTTGGTGTTGGCATCGTATCTCACAGGTAACAGGAAATGGTTCAAGAGGACCATTTCCAAGTCATTGAAGTAAGAGTACCTTAAGATATCGAGCTCAATATACCACTTCCCAACACCCCCTATAAGAGTTCATTGAAAAATGTGCAACTGGACAGAGTCGTCCTTGAGTGAGTTTGACAAGCACCATAAATGAAAAGTCGTCTCATGATCACCTAGGTCTTCGCCATGATTTCCCTCAAATTTTGTAATATCTAAAGTAAAATTAGTCGTCATGGGGGGCCAACATAGATCATGACAAATTTGGTTGTTCAGTAATCTCGACAAGCATGGAAGATGCATATTTTCCAGAAAAGGTAGTTTCGGTTGTGAACTATTTACAGTAAAAGAGGGCCCTGTAGTTTGACTAACACGGTTGCCAGGAAAATTTGGACTACTGGCTAGGGTTCTGGTAGAAATCGTGGCCTTGACTAGCATAGGGGAACTGTGTCTTTTGGGGTGTCATCGGCTGACTCCCAAAATTAGACAACATAGCTTGTACGGGGATTCCTCACTACATCATATTCTAAGGACATTGGAAGGGAATTCCCCCAGTCGATCCAACGGGCATGGATACTGAGCCTTGAACAGGGTTCCATTGAGCATGGAAGGGGTTTCCCCTGAATGACATCCCTTGTGAGGGGACTGATCCCTGCTAAGGATTCCAAAGACCTTGTGTGGAGAAAACTCCAGTCATCGCTCCCTATGAAGGAATAGTACCTTATATAGGGTTCTATTGACCAAAGATAGGGTTGCCCCCAATTGAGACAACAACAGAAGAAAAATCATTGTTCCAAAATGCATCGAACAAAGAGAACGACATAGATCCCACCGACATTGTATAAGATGAAGGTCCTAAACTGCCTCCACCAAACAAGTTATAATTATCATTTGGCCCGATTGGATGTTGAAAAGCACCACCGAGCAAAGGGGATGGAAATGGTATATGACCCCCACCATAAGGAATAGCATTAAAAGGGACAGTAGTGCCCTCGGTTGACCCTTGCATGGGAGCATTCGAGATCCCTGCCCCTAGACCCATGGTCTGTAACGTATAATAAGTAAGAATCAAGTTTGTATCAAAGTCAGGTATCCCATATGAGAAGGGAGGTCCCTTTGCACTCTGAGTAAATGAAACAATGGCCAAAGCTGATAAAGGTATCAAACCACTACCCGAAGTTAAGGGATTCGAGACCACTTTTTTCATGACTGGTGAAGGTAGGAGAGAAGGTAAGATGCCCCCTGAAGTAGTAGTCATAACAAGATTATGAGGACTCTTGTACGAAGTAGCAGCATTCACTTCCATTTTTCCTCATAGGACTAGCTGGCGCTCAGAAGATTTCACCTCGGCAGGGATAATATGAATCAATATCGGCACCAACAAGTCGGTAATCAGAGGGTTAGCTGGCCTGAGACCTTTTTCCTCAAGGAAAGAAATGGTAGGTTCCTCCGAAGTCAGAAAGTATCCTCGCGGAGCAGGATCGGGCATAGTTTCTTGCAGCTTGGTCACTTTGAATGACCCATATAGATCAAGTATTTGCCTCAACCCTGGCGGAGGTGGCTCCAATGTAACCGGTGAAAGGCCATGAAGCCTTTGTGACCAACAAAGTTGTTGATATTCTACTTTTTTAAATGATCAAACAACACAGTAAGGTTTGACTAACGTAGAACACAAATCACACACTAAAAGTTTTCTTAAAGATAAGTCAAGCAATTGACTATCTAGTGGGAAATATGGTTACGCCAATCGACATTAGAGCAACTAATTGGTGCAAGTGAAACTCGAACATGAAAGAACCCTCCAAGTATACTCTAAAAATCCTGATTAGATGTCTTCCCCTAGGTATCGCGATATACCCCCGCAGTCACCTATGTAAGTATGTAACAAATGGGAAACTAGGTTTCCATCTCATATTCAGTTACCATGTAGGTACAATCGATAGTTGGGTTGATCGTAATGAGCAAGATAACAATTATGAATCCCCTTAAGGGTATCAAAAGAAAATGGTTTGGAAGAAAACTGAGGATCTCGAATGGATTTGAGGTCTATGAAGCTCCGTAGGAAAATGCGATCGATATGGTTCCCGAGAAAGACCCTAAATATATGATCCCCACTATGTTATGTTGATACTGAGAGGGGGGTGAATCAGTATCAAGTACAATTTAAAACCTTTTTCAACTTATACTTAAACCATTCAAATACATCCAATGAGCAATGAACAATAGTATAAGAGTTACACCAATACACCATGCATAATATATGAGAAATAATCAATAGTTATTGTTCAAGGGAAGTAATGACTTCCAAAGGTAGCTACAGCTTCCAAATGTAAAGGGAGGGATAAACCTACAAGAGGAAGCTACAATCCTCCAATATCAAGAGAGATTTGAACTCTCCATCCTTGCCCCTTCCTTCCACCCAAGAATATATGAGAGATAATAAAACTTTACATTAAATCATCACCATCAACCAATCATCACATAGAACCTCATAATGCTTCCTGAGACTTCTTCAATTTTTGCAATTCTTCAATTCTTGGAGTATTCTGATCTTGTAGATAATATTACTCAATGTATTCTCTGAAACTCCTCCAATTTTCACTCCTTGAATCCTCCCCAAAAAGAGGTTATAGAAAGAATGGTAGACTTTATTCAATTATGGTGTATTTAGGACAGTGAACTTGCATAGAATTCCCCGTGCTCAATAATTAACATATGATTCTAAACTTGCACAGAAGAAACTAAAGTCCATACTCTTTCCAATGAAATTTGTCCCATACGTTTGATTCCCGAAAATGTAAAATCATAGAAAATAACTCAGGAAGATTGGTTGCAACTGAAACAAGAAGACCGAACAACATATACATCCTAGACATGAAGAAGAGAGAGAAGACGTAAGCCACAAAAAACACTGAGTAGATTATGATTCAAGTCTTCAACCAATAGAACATTCTTTGCTTTTACATTTTTTCTTCCAATCTCTACTACACCTTCTCCAAGTATTTTGGCAGATGAGTGAAGAACATTGCCACCCTTTCTCTTCAAGCTGATGAATTTGTCTTGATCCCCGGTCATGTGTGAA
>ML803223.1:0-22757 GCA_009831015.1 Picea engelmannii | reverse complement strand
ATTCATTGAATGACATGCAGGAGATATTTCTTATGCAGGGCCTCATGAATGAATATAATCAAGAAAGATATGCTTGGTATGATTTTGAGGACGATTGTGATGATTGGTATATGGATAGTTGTCATTTCTGGGATGACAACCACATCCATATTTTATTTGATGACTCTACTCCACCTTTTGTAGAGAACATCAATGTCCCATATTAGGAGCTAGTTACCAGCATTCAGTCTGCATATTCTACAGTGGTATTATTCCTTCCAGATTCTGTTATGACCCTTTTCCACTATGTGGATGGATCTTCTTATTTGGATCCACATGATAGGTGTCAGTCTTTGGAGCATCATTTGGAGTTGGTTATTAGGTTCCAAAGTCTTCTACGGGGAGTTCACATGAGAACTTGGACATGGGACCCGGGCTTACAATGGTGGTTGGACTACTTCATCATGGTGGATTTCCTTTCTACATGGGACTTTGGTTCTTCAGTCTTCTTCAGCATTACAGTCCACAATTATCCATGGGACCCTGGTATATGCTTGTACATCAAGCGTTGAGGACAACGCTTTCATAAGGGGGATGGAATGTAAGGTAGCTAGAGAGGTAGTGGGGGGGCCTAGAGGGCCCATAGTGATAATAGTGGAGGTCATTCAATGTAAGGTGGACTAGGTTCACTATATTATTAAATAAGACCCACTATGGTAGTTAGATATAATAAATGGGTAATTAGATATAATAAATGTAAGAGGACTTCTTAGAAGGTTCTACTTCTAGAAGATTCCTCCTCTAGAATGTTCTTAGGTGATGGTAGAACTATATAAAGAGGCTCAAGCAATGTAATGAGATATGAAGAGAAGTATTGTATTTGGAGCGGTAACTCAATAGGAGGATGCCCCCTCGAAGAGGCAAGTGAACAGGAGAGGATCCCTTCCATAATAGGATCCATTGTATGGTGTTGCCCTACCTGAAGGGTTTTCTTCTAATAAAGTTATGGTTTTCTATATGGTTTCATATATCTTGTGTGGTGATTGTATTCAGATATATTTGGATCTATTGTGATATTTTTTATTCAGGTATTTGGTTCTTAACAGAGAGGCCTCGGAATTTAGATGGTATTTCAACGACGGGGAGGGAAAAAACACCAAAGAAGAACTATTGGGTGCGTAGGCATCTTCTTTTTATTGCAAATCACTTGGATATACAGGATATTCATCTTCTAGGCGATTCAAAAGTAATCATTGATTGGCTAAAAAAAAATGAAATCTTCAGGCAATAAACATAGAAGGGTGGAAAAGGAAAACTAGTGAGTTGGTTGCTACCTTCAAGGATATTACTTTCTAGCATATCTATAAAGAGACCAATCGAGTGGAAGATAGGATTTCCAAACATGCTTTGTTGACTTCGAGTGGTAGTCTCTTTTATTATCCCTGGGATGGAGAGTCTACTAGAACTGTTCAACATTTTGACATTTTTTAGTTATCTGGGTCACTCCCTTTCTGGATTATAGTGTTTAGTTGGGCTTTTGGAGTGAGGAGTTTTTAAGCATCTTCGAGTGTTTCATTGGGGTTGTTGGAAGACATTTTCTATTTTTTTTATTGAACTGTTGGGAGTGGAAAGTAGTTTGTATTAGATACATCCTTTCAGTAATTGTATGAAAAAATATATATCAATATAATCAGTGTGAATTTTCTTCGGAAAAAAAAAGGGATTGATTGTAATGAATAGTTTGTTTTTCATCCAACATTCATGAATTATGTATATTAGAATATAAATAGTGGAATAAAATATTTCACATGATTTCTTTGATTTATGCACAAATAAGAGTTAAGCGGAGTTTAGAAGTTAATTCTTTCTTTATAGCATTTAGGAAATAGATACAAAGATAATATATGCACCCTACACATATAGTGTACAACATCTTGTAAGTTCACAAATTATTAGATTAACATATAAAGTGTACAAGTAGATTAGCATCCTCGTTTTTATAGCAAGGATTTTAATTCACCTATCAGTCCTAACAAAGATATTTGTATTTCCCCAAAAAATCTAAACTTCCTTTCCCATCCTTTTCTCTCTCTTTAAAAAATATATCCTTTAGCGATTAGGGGATTATGGAAGCTGTTATCAATCCAAGAGTCACTCCCAGACTGCAAATTAGAGTAAGATTGGTAGCATAGAAATGCAAATGGATTAAAATAGTTTGAATAGGTGGATCAACGAGAGAAGAGTAAAAAGGAGGGAATCAGACTGCTACAAATAAATTCCATTGGACATGGAGTCATAACATCCTATAGATCAAAGGAAATCAAGCTGCCTACCAGACAAAAGGCTTACGCGAAGATGGATAGAAGAATAGAAGGTAAACAAAGAGAAGAATAACCACATAACAGAGATCCTTTTTGTAATATACATTGAAGAGTGATTGAACAATAAACTGTGATTAACAAGCAATTACCACAAATCCTTTGTAGCTCATGAATTCATTAACCAAAGGCATCTTTTGATCTTCAAAATCTGTAAATATTATTGAAGCAAGATGACAAGATAGAATGATAAAAAAGAACACAAATTCTGATAAGAAACTCTCATGAATCTCTAATGGAAGGAATTTTAATTTCAATAGGCCCTCAGGCTTATAATTGAGCAAATAAACTGCTCCTCTAGCTCTTTCCCCTCTTGGATCATGAATCCAACCCTTTTCCTCAAGATATCTCCCTCATTAGATAGAAAATAGCATCCAAATAAACTTAGGATTTTTAATCCCATCTCCTTCATTGGATTCTAAGCCTTGGATATAGGTGGCAACAATCAAAGAGACAAAAATCTAACAAACTGCTAATTTTCAGGAATTTGTTGGAAGTCATTAATAAAATGTCTCCACGTCATTGCATGAGGCCTTTTCTAGAGATAAACCTTAGGTGCAGGTGTCATTTGAAATCTAAACGATCCTTGAGAATCCATTCGAACCCTCCTTGACATGTGGCAACCTCCCAACAAGGAAAATATCAAAATTGTGACCGCTACCGGAAATTAGGTAGCGTCGCTATAAAACAATAGGTAGCACCACTTCTATGTCTAATATCTCTCAAACCATAACACATTTTGAAAAACTGAGAGAGGTTTTTGTTATTTGGCATGTTATGAACAAAAACTCCTTCAGTTTCAAAAATACCTTCTCAATTGTTCATAATTCAAGTTTCAAGTTAGTGACTCAAAACTGGTAAAATAACTTTGCACAATTCGTTTTCTGCCAGAATTTAGGTAGCGAATTTAGGTAGTGCCCGCCTGTGTGTCCGCGTGTGATTGAGTAGCACAAATCCGTGAGTGATTTTGATTATTGGAACCTTGTGATAGTTTTGTCAATGCTTGTTCTTGACACTTGGCACCTTAACCAATCTTGTGCTAACATTAGGCTCCATGGGGGATGGCATACTCCCCCTGAGCTACCAAGAACCTGCAAAACAGTAGCCTTATCCATATTCTTCTCTATCCAGGAAACCAACAAGCCTGAGAGCATCTCTGCTCCTTATTTGAAATTGAAATAACTACTACAAACTGACATAAAGGAAATGCTCAAAAATGAGCTTATTTTTTCTTACTCCTACTCTAATCAAGTGTGTTTCTTCCTGATCAAGTAAGGTTGTGCTTCCAATGAAACCATACAAGCATCTGATTAGCTAGTGAAATCATTGATATGACAATGATGAATGCAGGAACCCATAGATTATTGATATGAAATTCAAAAGAACAGAACAACCAACCTTCATTTGACAAAAGTGTTCTGACATATAAGCTGCTCAAAGATCCAAGATAATCAGCCAATGGATCAATAAACCCGAAAAGGAATACCTCTTCCTTTTGTTTTAGTTGAACATCGGAAGATTTCTGCATATCCTCATGTTGATCATGGTTGCCACCTACAATTGCCTGCAAATCTGAACAAAGTTGCAAACTAACTTCACTGTTGATGATAGATTGTTTGTTGTTGTCTACAAATCTAGGTTCAAATATAGTGCATGTGGGATAATTGATTTGTAGAGATGATTGTTGAATGTCTTCAGTGGTTTCCTGATAGATTATTTCTTCAAAATATTGTTCTCCATCATAATCAGATTCATAACTGTCATAAGTCGGTTTGTTGCTCCTCAAATCAGCAAAATGGATCTGCTCTTCTTCATTAGAGTATTCATCAAAGATAGGTGATCCCAAGGCTCCTTGGTCTTGCACAGAAAAATGAACAATCCCTCAATCTCCCTCTTCAATCTCAGGTGAAAAAATATCATGGGGAAACCTCTGGCAGGAAAAGAGAAAGATCCTCTTCTACAATTGGTTCTTCTTTCGAATCAGAGATATCAGATGCATAAGGTACAGGATATAATGAAACTAAATCCATGCAATCATAAGTACAATCATTACTGATATCTAGAAGACTTTCTTATCGGGAATAAGAAAGAGAAATAGGTTCATTTATATCTTCATTTGGACAGTGAATAAAATCATTTTCATCTTTATATTCAACAGAGCAATCTAACAAATCTTGAGCACATTCTACATATCCCTCACAGCAGTTATGACAAATACTTTCAGAGGGATAAAACCTTTTGCATTGTTCATTGAATACTCTTTGGAAATCCTTCAAGGATGAAATGTTGGAAGGGGGTAACGAGAAATACCATTTTCGTTCATCCTCATCCAATGAATACATGAACATTTTCATCAATATATATTCATGGTGGATGTCAAGTTGTTGCATCAAATTATAAAATTCATGAACATTCTCAACAGGGTTGTCATCCTTACCTTCATAAAATCTAGGCAACAGATCTTTCCATTCATCAATAAGAGGCACGGGATGTGGATAATCCTCTATAGCTGAGAAATCGAGTGGGGAAAACCTCCTGGCCAGGATAGCCTTCATAGCCATTTAATTGGTCTCATTCCAGTGGAGTCACCAACATATTCTAAACAATGGGGTCGCCATGGTGAATGTGCATTCTTGAAGGTGTCCAACTTCAGTCACCATCTAAAGTTGGAGTTGTGCAATGTCGTTCTTCCCAGGGAGATTTTCAATCTACTCAAATCCGTCCCCGGGAATGGCACCAATTATGTTATCAATCCAAGAGTCACTCCCAGACTGCAAATTAGAGTAATCTTGGTAACATATAAATGCAAATGGATTAAAATAGTTTGAATAGGTGGATCAACAAGAGAAGAGTAAAAAGGAGGGCATCAGACTGTTGCAAATACATTCCATTGGGCATGGAGTCATAACATCCTACAGATCAAAGGTAATCAAGTTGCCTACCAGACAAAAGGATTATGCGAAGATGGATAGAATAATAGAAGGTAAAAAAAGAGAATAATAACCACATAACAGAGATCCTTTCTATAATATATATTGAAGAGTGATTGAACAATAAGCTGTGATTAACAAGAAATTACCACAAATCCTTTGCAACTCATGAATTCATTAACCAAAGGCAGTTTTTGATCTTCAAAATATATAAATATTATTCAAGAAAGATAACAAGATAGAATGATAACAAAGAACAAAAAGTTTGATAAGAAACTCTCATGAATATCTAATGGCAGGAATGCTAATTACAATAAGTCCTCAGGCTTACAATTGAGCAAATAAACTGCTCCTCTAGCTCTCTCCCCTCTTGGATCATGAATCCAACCCTTTTCTTCAATATATATCCCTCCTTAAATAGAAAATAGCATCCAAATAACCTTAGGAGGTCGAATCCCATCTCCTTCATTGGATTCTAAGCCTTGGAGATAGGTGGCAATAATCAAAGAGACAAAAATCCAACAAACTGCTAATTTTCAGGAATTTGTTGGAAGTCATTAATAAAATGTCTCCACCTCATTGCATGAGGCATTTTATGGAGCTAAATCTTAGGTGAAGGTGTCCCTCGACATCCAACTGATCCTTGAGAATCCATTCAAACCCTCCTTGACATGTGGCAACCTCCCAACAAGGCGAATATCAAAACCATGACCTCTACAAGAAATTAGGTAGCGTCATTGTAAAACAATAGGTAGCACCACTTCTATGTCTAATATCTCTCAAACCATAACACATTTTGAAAAACTGAGAGATTTTTTTTTTATTTGGCATGTTATGAATAAAATCCTCCTCCAGTTTTAAAAAATACCTTCTCAATTGTTCATAATACAAGTTTCACGTTAGTGACTCAAAACTGGTAAAATAACTCTGCGCAATTCGTTTTCTGCCAGAATTTAGGTAGTGAATTTAGGTAGCGCCTGACTTTGTGTCTGCGTGCAATTGGGTAGCACAAATCCATGAGTGATTTTGATTCTTGGAACCTTGTGAGAGTTTTTTCAATGCTTGTTCTTGACACTTGGCACCTTAACCAATCTTGTGCTAACAGAAGCAACATATATTTCAAGTTGGTGGGGATGATACTAGATTCAATAATCGATTGGTCATGTTTGTGTTATAAATATATCCCTTTAATGTTTTGTTTTTCTCTATATGTTTGTCTTGTCCCCTTCTATAGGATCAACCAATATTAGTGTGAGGTGATGCAGGAGCATCGCTCACTCATCAAGCGAGCCAGCACATTGAGAGGAAACAGCTGGACAGCGCCAGAACACATTTTGAAATACTTTGGAAGTTGTTGCACCGTTCTTCAATGAAGTCATTTATAAAGGAGTGCACTTGTATTGTGATGGACCTTGAGCCTTTAAGCTCACATCCTTAGTAGATAAGAAGTCATTTAATATATTTAATGCAGGTAGATAGGATATTTAATTCTAGATTTGATAGATTTAGAATTGTGAGGGAAAATGGATAAAGACACCCTCCTTTGTATCATTATAACATTAGCAGCATTCAGAAGAAAAGAGAAAGCAGAGAACTTTGTGAAAAACACCCATTTACAGTGTTGAATTAATAGGATGAAATTCTGATTCAAACTCAGGTTAGGTGTTGTTTCTCTGTGTGTATTGTGTTTATGCTCATGAATGTTTGTTTTCTTGTATGAATTTTCTTAATATATGCTATGCATAGGATTTCATGTTCTTAACTGAAGTCTGAGAGAGAAGAGAATAAGTTTCAATTGTTTCTCTGTCTAAGCTTGGAGATTCCTGCATAGAGTGCAGTTGAATTCATCCGCATAGAGTGCGTTGATGAAGCTCGACAGTTAAACCCTTATTCTCATTCACCTAGAAGTTGATTTGGGTTGGTAGAGTCGTGCAAGAGGAGTGCAGATTGAATTTGAAGTCTCAGTGGCTAATCTGAGCCGAAGGAGGCAGAGACTGTTGTTGTCGGAAGTGCACAGAGTTTGAAGACTCAACAACGGGGAAGTTGTTGAAGGTCGAGCACGGGAAGTGTGTGCAAAGTCTCTGAAGGAGTCAGAGTTGACAAGCTCAGGAGGGATAGTCCCTTAGTGATACTGCAGAGATGGACCCAGGAGAAGGTTCGAACAGGAAGGAGATTTAGAGCGGAAGAATTCCTCAAGAAGGAGGAATCAACGGTCAGATCTCGTAGGAGGAGATTCACGAAATCCCGATAGCCGCCAGATCTTGGAGAAGTTGCGTGGGATTTAGCCCTTAGGCGCACGAGGAGTCTAAGAGTCATTGAACTTTAGCTCATCGGGATATTGGAGGTTCCATGGTCATGGGACTTTTGAAAACCGAAATTGCGAGTTGTGATTTCCCGAAGAGATTTGGACCGTGGATCCCAAGCTGGACACGTGTCTGAAATCCGGAGAAATCGGGGTTCGGTATTCAGGACTTTCCAGTGTCAAGGGATTGCGATCTATGAAATCACGATCACGTAATTCCCGATAGAATGGAGAAAAGTTGACGTGGCAAGGAGAGAGCACATGTGTGTATCGGAGTTCAGGGTTCGGAGATTGGTGGTGTAAGTGAACCATGGAATCGCGTGTGCCGATTTCCCGATAGGGAAATCCCCAACAGGAACGGAGGGTTTTGACATTCAGAACCATCGGATTTCAAGGTTTTGGGTAGCACGAGAATCGTTCCCACAAGTTTCGCGATAACGCGAAACCCGATTTCCCGACAAGACAAAAGGGAGATCGTCGGAAGGAGATTTTGGTGGGTATTGAGAACTCCTGACAGGGGGTTGAAGAGTATTTGACTCTTTAGGCCCGAGAAGTAGAAGGTCCTGGTGGAAGCGGTTTGCCTACGAGGGGCAGATCTGACACCAAGTGGTATCAGAGCCTGGAAATCTCTCTATTTTCTGTAGTAGAGGAGAAGAGAAATTTTCACCATGCTGTCGAGAAGAGGTAGACAATCACCCAATCCAGAGGGGGAAAGGAAATTGTCCAGAGAAAGAAGTAGCCAAGGATAGAATGTGGAGATGGAGAGAGAATTATGAAATCTTCGTGCCAGAATGGAAGATATGGAAGCAGCGCAGAGATGCACAGCCAATACTGGAGATCTAAGTGACTCCGAAGGTGAAGCTGAAGTTGTACCACAAGGAGAGGTCATAGCGGAGGATGCATCAACTAAGCGATTTATTAAAGCTATCGTCGGGATGAGTTCCAAGACCAAAATGGATATTCCATCTTACGAAGGAAGCCTAGATGCAGAAGAGTTGTTGGACTGGATCAGAGCTCTGGATACCTACTTCGACTATGAGGATATCAAAGAGGACAAAAAAGTGAGGCATGTTGTCACTAAATTGAAAGGACATGCAGCATTATGGTGGGATGAGCTATAGGCAGATAGACATTCCAAAGGCAAGCAAAAGATTAAAAGCTGGGATAGAATGATTGGTAAGATGAAGGAAAAATTCATCCCAAGGGATTACCAAATCACACTGTTCAAGTGAATGCAAAACCTGAGACAGAAGTTGATGACGGTGAAGGAGTACACCGAGGAGTTTTACAATCTCAATATCAGAGCAGGTCATCGGGAGAGCGATGATGAGAAGGTAGCTAGATACCTGAATGGGTTGAGATACGACATTCAGGATGAATTAAGCCTAACAACCATCAGAACAGTTGAAGATGCTTATTAGATGGCTCTGAAAGCCAAGGAGAAGTTGAGTCGTAAGCAAGGACAGCGAGGATGAGGCAGAAGTCAGCCCAGAGGCAAGGCAGTTTCCCAGGAGAAATATCAGAATCCCAAGGAGGAATGGAAGAAACCTAAAGGTAAGATTGAGAGAGGTGGAACCTCATAGTGAGGACAACAATATGCTGAGCCGAGGAGACAGCATACAGAATAGGGTGGTGGGTATGCTGACGCGAATGATTTTCCTCATACCAGAGGTAGAGGAAGAGGCAGAGGAGGAGTCATCACATGTTTTACATGTGGGGAGGATGGACACAAAGCTGTTGATTGTCCAGATAGGAAAACAGACAAAGGATAAGTTCACATCGCTGAGGCACACAGGCGTGATGTTGAGAATGAAGACACCAAAGCAGGAAGGTCACTGATGGTGCATAAAGTTATTTTGACACCTGAGAAAGAGGTGGAGGACATAGCTCAGAGGACCAGACTATTCAGGACGACAAGAAAGACCAAGGGCTGGAAATGCAAGGTCATAGTGGACAGTGGAAGCACAGATAATCTCGTCTCAACCGAGATGGTGGAGAAATTAGAGCTGGAGACGAGTGATCACCCGAGTCCATACAAAGTTTTGTGGCTACAGAAGGGACATCAGGTGAGTGTCACTAAACAATGTCTAGTTGATTTCAAGATGGGTGAATATAAGGATAAGGTCCTATGTGATGTCATTCGCATGGATGTCTTTCATGTATTGTTGGGTAGACCATGGCAATATGACCGAAATGTGGTTCATGATGAGAGAATGAACACATATACTTTAGAGAAGAATGGGAGGACACACAGATTGCTTCCGAAAAAGGATGAGGAGGTGAAACCGGGAGTAAGCAACACCATACTTCTCATGAGTGGGAAGGAGCTACTCACAGAGATGGAGAAGAAAGAAGATCCACAATTCTTTGTAGTCAGGAAACCGAGAATTGTCCTGACTAGCACAAGAGTGGGCGACTTGCCAGAAGAGATTCAGGAACTGCTGGGAGAGTTCGTTGATATCATCGTGGATGAATTATCTCATTCGTTGCCACCGATGAGGAGTGTGAGTCATCACATCGATCTCATACCCGGAGCCAGTTTACTGAATAAGGCTGCATATAGATTGACGCCACAGGAAAATGAGGAAGTCAAAAGGCAAGTGCAGGAGCTGATGGATAAGGGACTGGTCAGAGAAAGCCTGAGTCTGTGTGTTGTTCCAACAATGCTTAGTCCGAAGAAGGATGGAGGCTAGAGAATGTGTACAGACTCCAGAGCGATCAATAAAATTACCATCAAGTACAGATTTCCACTACCGAGAATGGATGATCTGATGGATTGCCTGAGTGGGGAAAATTATTTTTCGAAAATTGATTTGAAGAGCGGATATCATCAGATTCACATGAGAGAGGGTGATGAATGGAAGACAGCATTCAATACAAACGAAGGTTTGTACGAATGGCTGGTCATGCCGTTTGGTTTGACAAACGCGTCGAGCACATTCATGAGGCTGATGAATGAAGTCCTGAGGGAATTCATCGGTAAATTTGTAGTCATATATCTGGACGATATATTGATATTTAGTAATCAACTGTGTATTCCAAATTGCTCCATGAGGGAGAATTTTCTAAAAGAAAAACACAACGGAGGCTTAGCAGGTCACTTTGGTCACGACAAAACATTCCCCAAACTGAGCGAATCATATTTTTGGCCAAGCATGTGAGCAGATGTCAAGAGGTTTGTTGATAGGTGTCGAATTTGTCAGCATTCAAAAGGGATAAAGAAGAACGTGGGTTTTTATCAGCCATTGCCCATACCCGAGAGGCCATGGGAGGCGATCAGCATGGATTTTGTATTGGGATTGCCGAGAACACAGAGAGGGTTTGATTCCATCTTTATGGTGGTAGACAGGTTTTCGAAGATGGCACATTTTATTCCGTGTCAAAAGACCAGCGATGCGACCCACATCGCAAACTTGTTTTTCAAAGAGGTTGTTAGACTTCATGGATTGCCGAGAAGCATAGTCTCGGACAGAGATACGAAATTCATAGGTCATTTTTGGAGGATGCTATGGAAGAAGCTGGGAACTAATTTGGCATTTAGTTCAGCTTACCATCCTCAGACGGATGGGCAGACGGAAGTAGTCAACAGAAATCTGAGAGACTTGCTGAGAAGCTTGGTGACAGAACACCACAGCAGCTGGGATAACATATTGCCGTAGGCAGAGTTTTCTTACAATGACTCTGTGAACGGGAGCACAAGAAAAAGTCCATTCCAGATTGTGTATGGGACACAACCGAGGGGAGTTTCTGAACTCAGGGAGTCAGAACAGACTGCGACTAGCAGTGCTAGTGCAGAAGAGTTCACTGAGGCGATGAAAGAACTTCACAGTAAGGTGAAGCAGTGACTGATTAACTCAAATCAGGAGTACAAACACAGAGCAGATCAGCATCGGAGACAACTTCAGTTTGAAGTTGGTGATCTAGTTCTGGCACACTTGAGGAAGGAAAGGTTCCCAAGGGGAACATATAACAAACTCAAAATGAAGAAAATTGGGCCATGTAAGGTCCTGAAGAAATTCGGGGAGAATGCTTATGAAATCGAATTGTCGGATGGCATCGGGATATCTCCGATTTTTAATGTTTCATATTTATACCCATACAGGGTTGGAGAAGCAGAGGCTGGAACTAAAGAACCAATGATCCACTGAATGAAGCAATTACCAGTCGCAGAGAAGCCACAGATGGAGTGCATACTGGACAAGCGAGTGGGGAAGAAGACCAGGCGAAAGCAGTACTTCAAGTACCTGGTGAAGTGGAAGAATCACCCAGTCGAAGATGCTAGCTGGGAAAATGAAGCAGTGATACAGAAGCATGAACAAACCATGTAGGATCTCATGGACAAGAGCCCATGAAAGTTTTCAAGCCGAGGAGTATGATGTAGGAGCATCACTCACTCATCAAGCGAGCCAGCACATTGAGAGGAAACAGCTGGACAGTGCCAGCACACATTTTGAAATACTTTGGAAGTTGTTGCGTCGTTCTTCAATGAAGTCATTTATAAAGGAGCGCACTTGTATTTTGATGGACCTTGAGCCTTTAATCTCACGTCCTTAGTAGATAAGAAGGCATTTAATAGATTTAATGCAGGTAGATAGGATATTTAATTCTAGATTTGATAGCTTTAGAATTGTGAGGGAAAACGGATATAGACATCCTCCTTTGTATCATTGTAACATTAGCAGCATTCAGAAGAAAAGAGAAAGCAGAGAACTTTGTGAAAAACACCCATGTACAGTGTTGAATTAATAGGATGAAATTCTGATTCAAACTCAGGTCAGGTGTTGTTTCTCTGTGTGTATTGTGTTTATGCTCATGAATGTTTGTTTTCTTGTATGCATTTTCTTAATATATGCTATGCATAGGATTTCATGTTCTTAACTAAAGTCTGAGAGAGAAGAGAATAAGTTTCAATTGTTTCTCTGTCTGAGCTGGGAGATTCCTGCATAGAGTGCAGTTGAATTCATCCGCATAGAGTGCGTTGATGAAGCTCGACAGTTAAACCCTTATTCTCATTCACCCATAAGTTTATTTGGGTTGGTAGAGTCATGCAGGAGGAGTGCAAATTGAATTTGAAGTCTCAGTGGCTAATCTGAGCCGAAGGAGGCAGAGACTGTTGTTGTCGGAAGTGCACAGAGTCTGAAGACTCAACAACGGGGAAGTTGTTGAAGGTCGAGCACGGGAAGTGTGTGAAAAGTCTCTGAAGGAGTCAGAGTTGACAAGCTCAAGAGGGATAGTCCCTTCATGATACTGTGGAGATAGACCCAAGAGAAGGTTCGAATAGGAAGGATATTTAGAGCGGAAGAATTCCTCAAGGAGGAGGAATCGACGGCCAGATCTCGCAGGAGGAGATTCGCGAAATCCCGACAGCTGCCAGATCTTGGAGAAGTTGCGTGGGATTTATCCCTTAGGCACACGAGGAGTCTAAGATTCATTCAACTTCAGCTTATCGGGATATCAGAGGTTCTGTGGTTTTGGGACTTTTGAAAACCGAAATCGCGAGTTGCGATTTCCCGAAGAGATTTGGACCATGGATCCCAAGCTGGACACGTGTCTGAAATCCGGAGAAATCAGGGTTCGGCATTCGAGACTTTCGAGTGTCAAGGGATTGCGATCTGTGAAATTTTGATCATGCAATTCCCAATAGAACGGAGAAAAGGTGGCGTGGCAAGGAGAGAGCACATGTGCGTATCGGAGTTCAGGGTTCGGAGATTGGTGGTGTAAGTGAACTGTGGAATCGCGTGTGTCGATTTCCCAATAGGGAAATCCCCGACAGGAATGGAGGGCATTGACATTCAGAACCATCGGGTTTCGGGGTTTTTGGTAGCACGAGAACCGTGCCCACAAGTTTCGCGATAACGCGAAACCCAATTTCCCGACAAGACAAAAGGGAGATCGTCGGAAGGAGATTTTGGTGGGTATTGAGAACTGCCGACAGGGGGTTGAAGAGTATTTGACTCTTCGGTCCTGAGAAGTAGAAGGTCCTGGTGGAAGCAGTTTTCCTACGAGGGGCAGATCTGACACCATGAGGTAAGGGAACCCCTCAAATAGTTGGTTAATTAACTAATAGTTTAAGTCTTAAAATTATAAAAAGATTCGCTCACTTGAGAGATCTAGGTTCCACCACTATTCATAGAATCTCATATAACCTTCATGAATCTCTACTCATAGCCTTTCCTTTTCTAGTCACAGCTAGACAATGCATAAACCATTTTGCATGACTATCTAAATTAACCATAAGCTTAGAAATCTACAATAGAAATCAAAATTATTGAATGTATATTAACAAAAAAACATATAGATAATATTCAATAATTCACAATAATTCAAAAACCAAAGTTAAAATCAGGCGAGAAAAGAAGGTTACATACTTATCAACATTATTGAAAGCCTTGATGATTACAGAAAAGAAAATAAAAAAACAATTAACCACAAACCATTCATGCACATTGTTGGAAAAAGCATTATTCCAAAAATGAAGGCAAGTTTTGTACATCATTTTTTAGAAAACATGCACCACAATGAAATCAAATGTTAATGCAAAACTCAAGGAAAAGGCTCATTTATATGTAATATTCTGAAAACATGTTTTTCTAAAAAATATTCAATTAGATAAAAAAATTATAGGTTTTAGTACTTCTCATTGAAAAAAATTCCCCCCTAACAACACACTTCTTTGTTTCATATTCAACATATTTACTTCCAAATCCATATCCAATCTCAAACTTGTGTTGTCTTGAGTCTCAATACACTAGGTTTTGAGGACAAAGTGAGAATAAGTTATGAATCTTAACTGAAAATGTATTCCCATCTTTCGCTTTAAAACATTACCTCATCCATACTCTACTAAGATCCCTTGAAGTTTAAGATCATCATTATTGTATTCTCAAGAGTGTGATGCCAATTTTGAATTGAAAATCTCTAAAACAAATTTGAGGTGAAACTTTAATCTATGATTTATGGGTATGCCCATCGTTATTGTTTCCATTAAATGTTTACAATATGTTTTGACACCATATCCCTAAAAATTCGAAGTCAGATCAAAAGTGATTATGTAGCAATCACAACATTCAAAAATGAAAAGCCATTCCAAGGGAACATTGCAATTTAAATATCACTTGGGAATTTTTTATATGTGTCTTCCTCAAACAGTTAGGTTAGTGTATTTGGAATTTATCAAGGTTTGTGAATAATAAGGTCATGAATAGAGTGATACTATCTATCTACTAGAACTCCAAAAACAATTCTTTGCATAGACATTCTTCATTAGATCAAGAAGAACTCAATCATGTTAAATCATAAGTAAGTGAATCATCAAAACCAAAAAATTCAAGAAGTAAAATCGGGCCTATTTGCCAAATAATAAGCTAAACAATAAAGGTAACAAAAGGAGAAAGTGTAAAGAAATAATGAAATCAAAATGTATTCTTCAAATCAAATTCAAAATAAAACTGCATATTCTGAGCAAGCTAATTAAAAACGAAACTAAGCTATGAATAGAAAACAAAACCTATCCTACATCCTATACTAACCACCGGCAAACCTATGTCAAGTGAAATGAAAAATGCCAATGTAACCATCCATGCAAATTTTGTATGCCTTGAACTATATTTTTGCATTTGGTAGGTGAAAATTTGTGTTGCAAACTAATAAAGACTAAATCATAGCGCATCAATGATCCATTTTTAGCGGTTGGCTCATGAACAAACTTATTATCTTGTAACCCTAAAATTTCATTGAATAACGATTGCATCCATAGGGATATGGGATCAAACATTTAGTCCTTATTTTCCATTTCATATTGGTTTATTGATGTGAATTTTTGGCACTCATTAGAACTAAAATCATACTCAGTTCTATTAGCGATAATAAATTGTTCATCTACATGAATGAGGAATTGAGCCTTTTCATATCCAATCAATACATAAGTCTTAGATAGTGTTTGATGTGCCCCTCCTACTTCCTCATTTCTTTGAAGTACTTCTTGGTAATTATATTCAAGCTTATGAGATTAAAATATATCCTTGTGATTTATTATTAGAAAAGGGGAAGATTGATCGACATGCATGAGATGATCCAGAAAATATGAGGCATCAAAGTTTTGTTTTGTCACACTAACCACTACCTATTTTTCATCTTTTGAATAGAACAGAGCTTGGAGCTTATTTGATTTACAAATTTTCTATTTCACTACCTTCTCCTCTTGGATCTGATTTAGCAAAAGAGTGTACCTAGAACAAATGACCTAAAAATGATTTTCAATCTCATCGAGCTCTAACTTTAGGGACCTACTTTTATCATGTTTTGCATGCTTGGAATTAAGGCATGGGAAGTTCAATAACAAGGAAGACGTTGGTAAAGATTCCCCTATATTAAATTCCTAAAATTAGTTTTTGAAATCGTAATGATCCTGAGAATCTAATGTGTAACTAATTTCCTCATAGCCTAAAAATTCTTTGTTTTGATTACAAATCATAGATTGGCCAATGTTCAAAAACCCATTATCCTTTTTTTCATTATTGCTCAATATAAGAAGTTCTAGATTTATACATACATTTGCTTTACATCTGCTTTACATCTACTTTACATCTGCTTTAGCAGTAACCAAATGAGTAAAAGCATATGATACATCCCATCCATTCTCATCGACATCCTTATTTGAAACTTGGTTGTTAGGATATAAACCTATGTTAGTATCTGCAAAGGGAATTTTTTTAAAATTATGCATTGTAAACTCTTTACTCGGCAAATTAAATGCATTAGGGTTGTGATTGTCTTCTAAGATTTAAGATTCAAATTCTGAACAACAAAGGTTAAAAGTAAGGCATTCATTTTACCTACGTCTGTTTGGAAAAGAAAATTTGTAATCAAATTTATCAATAAAATTTACAACCAATTTTTGTTTCATATTTAAAGGGGGTTGAGGTTTATATACTAAGTCTATCCTTTTTCATGTTCTATGTAGTATTTTTCTTATTTTGTTCCCTTGCAAGGACACAACTTCGTTACACAAAACCTTAACATGATTTTCCAACTTTGTGTTTTTTAAATCATTAATTTATTTTCAACATACTTTGCATTATTTGAAGCAAAAAAAGGTTTAAAGTTTTTTAAATTAATTTTAAATTTTTTCCTTGAGAAACTTTAATTTTTATTAATTTAAAAAATTAAAAAGACCGCAAAGCTTATTGTTTGAATTTTACAACCCATCCCGCAGGGGTGTAGACCGATTGGCAAGTGTCGTGTAAATGGACAGAAATATGTAAAAAGAGGTCTCAAGGTCGATTCTCGCCCCGATTTACTCGGAGAGGTGTGCTTGCAGGCTGTGCATTTCTCCCTAGGGGTTATAAGGCAGCTAGCAGGATTCGACCCCATGTCACGCGAGTACGATACTTTCGTTGTTACCGATTCCCCTAGTTACAAAAAAAAAAAAAAAATTACAATCCAATTTTATTTTAAGAAATAAAGACGGTAAATCTTCTTGTGGAGCTTAGAAATTTCAACTATTGAATTTTTTATATTAAGACCACAAAGCTTGCAGCGTAATTTTGAAATTTTAAAAGTCTGGATTTTTAGAATGAGTCGGCAAAAGCTTGTGGGGTTTTTTTTGAAGGTTCACTATAATTCTTGAGTTGCACAATTTCACCACAACACATGAATTTGAGTTTTTGAAAAATGCCTCATTCAAATCATAATTTTCTTAATTTTTTTAGAGAATGTTTTTAAGTGAAAAATCTACAAACCTATTTTAAAATTTTTAATTTAATTGGTATTATGCATCAACTTGAAAAGTTATTTGATTTTAAATTATGATAATTTCTCCATATGAACTCCAATTAAGAACTATCTTTTATAGTGCAGGGAGAATAAAAAGAACTTCCCAACCAGTGGTTGCAAGCCCGTCTTTAATGTAATATTTAAAGTGTTCATAATTAATAAAGTACAACATGCTTTGTTAGAAAGGGATTCAAGTTGTAGGTTTTCATAGCGCTGGATGGTGGAAATGGTCAAGATCCAAAAACAAATGCACAAAATCATCTTTTAATGAAAATATGAGACTCGTTTAAAACATTATTTTCCCTAATTGAATTATGTCAACTCATCTTAAATATTTGTTATATTTTCTTCCATGACATTGACTAGCATTGGAATAATTCATCACCATCTGAGAAATTTTAATCCATGAAAATGGTCAATTGACATTCAAGACCCCTAATACCAAACACTTGGTGAACTTGTCAATTAATCCTAAAATGCAATTCTGAGTCAAATAGAGATGCAATAAAACTTCACTAAACTTAGATAATGTTGCAAATACTCATACATGGATGAGAACCAATAAATCCAAAAAGTGCAACTTCAAAACAAAGATGCATGCAATATGATACAAGCGAGGAAATGAAATTATGAGGCAAATAAAAATCTAATAATATAACTGAGATTGTGTTTTAATGAATGCATTAAATCAATAAAATCAAACAGTGAATGTTGATCATAATCAACGGTGTAAAATTATCATTCATTCAATACTAAGAAAACAACACCTCGACATGCTGAGGCCTCAATAAATGGCGACACATTGGTCAAAGCCATGAATCTATGAAATGCATTGTCATGAAAATGTCGAGTTAACCAAGGAGGAGACTTAGCCATATTCTACTAGATACTTTACTCCTCATTAGTGGGTCCCATAGAGATTATATTCAATAATGATGTACCATATTAAATCAATTCTAAAAATGCAACAACCCATCAACTAAACTGATGGAATTTATACTTCAAAACATCATCCAAGTTTCAGGTTGAAACCATGATCATATAGTTTATTTTGACCAAGGGTTTTATAACATTTCCATAAATAATCTTCTCGAGAACATGTAAATATTTATATCAAGGCTATAGACACCTGAAGGATAATATATTTTCACTTGGTGAAAATCATTTATATCTCAAATCTATATCGACCCTATGGTGAAGATGTTATCCTAGATGATCGATGAAATGTAAGGAAATAAACATCATCGCCATTCATCCTCTTAATACAATAGATGAGCTCCATTAGACGACATGCAAGTATCACCAGTGAATCCATCATGATGAACGGTTTTAAGTACCTGCTTCACACTTATTTTGGAATGACCTTGAAGGTTAAAATGTGAGCCTTTGCATTTCATGCTCATAATTTAGGGAGGATGAGTAGAGATTATGGCTTTGTCTAGTGTGTTTCCAATTGTCGAGGCCTCAACAGCCCCTTAATTCCACCAGCTTGGGGCCCCTCCTAAATATTTTTTAATCAAAAATTTTAATTGCTTCATCCATTGATCATTTTCTCTTTGTTTTTAATCATTGATCATTTGTTGATTGAATGGGTGATTATTTTCCGACCGCCTGTTGTTTAGGTCCACCCTATGTTGTGGTCATGATTGAGTCTAGCGGTAGTCTTGTCAAGTTTGTTTGTGTTTCAAAGTGGTTCTTGTTGCATGTGTCATATTTGCATGTGTTTTTGTGCCTCTTGGTTATTCGACTAACCATGACCTATGAAAGTGCCATATATTTTCACCTGAGTTGATTGTAGCATCCAAAAGGCACAAGTTATCTCTAAATTATATTTCAAAAAGAATTGACACTTCTACCAAGTGTTATAGACATCAATTGGCTATTTTCCCAGGATAATATCTCTAAGATATCGATGGATAACCTCAATTTAAGTTGGCATCTTGAAATCCTATATAACACAAATGTCAAAAAAGTTGACATAATTGAATTCAAGTAAAGGACTGACAAGAACGAGGTTCGATATTTTATTAAAAAAACAATTCGTTCATAATCATGGGTATTGGTCAAAGTCATTTTTTACCTCGAAACAGACCTACTATAGGTTTTGTGGGATTACAAACCCAACACAACTAGATGAATATGAATCTGAGGTCCAAAAGTACAAGAAACGCAATAAAAATTTCTTGTTGATTGGGCCTTATTGCTTATGAAGGTTGTTGAAATGATCTCGAGTGAGGTTGCACAACCACTCATTGGAAATATCTTGTAACGTCCTTGTTTTTAATCCCCAATTTAATGATGTATAATGTAAATATGATGCATGGTTGCAGGCCCAACGATGTAATATGTAAACATTGTATATCAAAACTAATAAGATAAAATGTATTTTTGGCTTCAAATGAACACAAACGGAGTCATGGGGGTTAATTTTCCACAAGAGAGGGGATTCCAAGGGGGGATTATTCATGTGTATTAATCCCAAGCCACCTTTCTAAAAATTATTTTTGTATGAACTTTCTAATTTCTCTTATGAGTGTTTCAAAGCCCCAATCATTGAATACATGTAAGAGGGTTGGTGGGAAAAGTCACCTCGCATAGTTATTGAGAGCAAGGGATTGAGTACAATCAACATTGGGGAATGTGAGGGTATTGTAGGTCGTTTTTACAAGCAATTTTTGGGATAGAAAGAGAGTGTTGAGTGTTGTATCTTGAAGGAAACCATAATGAGCATGAAAGGAAGCTTGTTGGAGTTGTAGATTGCATGAAGAAGGTTAGGCCTATAGAGTAATATTTCCATGGAGGAAATTACCCAGAGAAAGTGAGTTTACTATTGTTAGAATTCTTATTGTAACTGTAAATTCATGGAGTCCCCAACAAAGATATTTTCTAGCCAACTTATGTAGAATCCCTAGAGGGAAGTTGGATAACTTGAGGGGCTACGTGGAAAAGAAGGGGATCCCATTCCTTGGGTAATGCAGGTTGAGGGGAAAGAGAGTTGGTAGATTGGAATAGTTGTAGGAATTAGCTTCTTGTGAGTGAACAGTAGACACCCTTAGGAGACATCCTCTCTTGTGTATTCCTAGCCCAGCTCAAGGGTGACGTGTTATTGAGACCTGGAGTAGCAAGTCTGTGGTTCGGTGGAGCATCTGTCCTCTATAGTTGGTTGCACATTGACTTATAAAGATAAGTGTCTTATCTCCATTCATTGTTTTTATTTATGGGTTTTAATTGTTGTGCATAAACTATGTTCTTTGAGTGTATTTTTTTTTATGTGCATGTTAATTGGTCGCATTCATGTTTTTAATTTACTGTTAGAATGCATGTGAAATTTTATCATGATACACGCATTTAACTCTATGGGTATCAATCAATTTGTTTATGATGTTAGTAGTGGTTGTGCTACATCTCCCACCTATCCTTTATGCACTGCAAACGATGGCACCTCAATCAAACATTGTATGGAAAAATTATAGTTATTTCTCCATGACATAGGGCACAAATCTTCGAAATTTAGAGTAGTTGCAAAAAAAAATTCCAATGGTTTACCATATCACACATAAAACAAGTTCCAACACAATATGGTATCACACACAAAACACCTTTCAATGCACATAAAACAAGTTCCAACACAATATGGTATCACACACAAAACACCTTTCAATGCATATAAAACAAGTTCCAACACAATATGGTATCACACACAAAACACCTTTCAATGCAACACACTTAAAATAATAATAAGGTTTAAACCAAAGTGATGAAGTATGAATAATATAAAAGGTAATGAGGTATGAATAAGACAAAAATGTTGTGGAGTGTGTATAAGGTAAGTGCACCAAAGTTGTACACATCACATAAAGTTATAAAGGAGGGGCACATAAAGCAATGTGTTAACATGCATTGTACCAAATCCAATGGGATATGGTATCGCCCTTGAAAAACAAATCCAATGGGATATGGTATCGCCCTTGAAAAACAAATGCTCTAAAACATCTATCTCACACACAAAAAAAAATCCAATGCAACATGTATCATACACAAAAACAAATCCAATGTTAAACATGTATTGCACAAAAAACAAATTCCATGCAATACATATCGAACCATAAAAAAAAAATCAAATGTGAAACATGGTGTCGGGTGGTATAAAAGTGCATAAAATATAAAACATAAAATAACAAAGAAGTGTACATAAGTGTTATGCATGAGGTCGCACGTGAAAAAAAAAATTGAGGGAGACACAAGCTTATAGTATGCATGAGACATGTTTTGATAAGGGGAGCATAAAATCCAAGGTATAAAGCACTTGTCGCACCAACCAAAATATCATGTGAGTGTGATACATACCATGTCACACCAACTAAAAGATTGTGTGAGTGCAATACATACCATGCCGCACCAACCAAAATATTGTGTAAGGGTGATACACTCTAATTCACGAGCATGCCACACCACCATAAAAATTAGATAAGCATGATACAAGGGTTTTCAAAGCATATCACAATACAAGATTTTTTTTGTTTGCAATACACAAAAAAAAATTATAGGTAAAAAAAAAACATTTCGCATCGAAAGTTAAAATAGGTGTGACACAAGGCATATTGTACCAAAAGTTAAAAGGGGTGTGACATGGGGCATAAGGTAGAACACAATTTTTTTGTATTTTGAACATAACTTTTGATCTCAAACTCTGTTTTGTACACTCTTTATACCATTGAAAATATCTTGCAAGGATCTACAACTTCTCTATTAAACGTTTTAGTGGATTCCCTACCATTTTGTTCCATATTTGAAAAGTTGAATACATCCACACTATCAATAGCCTAGAAACTTGATAACACTTCATTTCAGCTAAAGTGTCTGCAAAATCATTATCAAAGGGACCAGAGATCGGACTTAGGGAAGCAAACTCAAACTCCTAATTAAGTTTCCAATTGAATCATTTATGTTAAATGCATGTTTCTAAAGTATGATTTGAAGTTTTGTATATTTGCAACTTATACAATTTGTGGTAATGGCATCTAGGTATCGATAATAATAATAATAAATTATACATTTTAATTTCAATACATTATGTATGAAGAAGTGAATGGTAGAAACATGGATGCTAAAAATCATAGAGACAAGGACCCACCAATATACAGCGATGTCTTTGCAAATGTTATCTACATAAAAGGATGAAGTATCATCACATGAGCAATGATCAGATGTGAATCCAAAAAGACAAGTAATGAAAACATCTAGTACAAATCTTGAGCATGGGCTCACATAAGCTACACATGTCCATCAGTAAACCTAAGGAAAAGGGATTATACTCATCAATACTCCAAGAAAATTGATTATTTTCCTGTTTTACATTTGGAGTCCTTAATCATGTATCTAATAGAAAAAGGA
>ML803222.1:212638-232789 GCA_009831015.1 Picea engelmannii | reverse complement strand
CAAAATAGAGGCCCCTATGATGGAGGCCTAGGCTTGCACACTGCTAGGAGTAAGATCCTACATATTCGAATGACTGGCCATTTTGAATCCATAAATCACTCCAGTTGTTGTAAGTCCAAATAGGCAGGCTCTATACTATATAGCGGGGAAAAACTCTCATAGGGTTGTCTTCTTTGCCAACATAGATTCATGCATAGTTTCTAAATGGTAATTTTCTACACGTATCTTGTTCGACCGGACCACTTAATCCAGAGGGATTGGATAGAGCTTGGGTGTTGGCATTCATCTATTTAATGTAGTCTCATAGCTCTTTTATGGGTTTCTCTCACTGCTACATTAGAGTTCATAGTGTGCAGGCAGAAGATGTTATGATTATGACTTGTTCTCAGGTACTAGCTGGGCAGAATGTTGAAGGTGAATCAAATATTTAAGAACAAGATGAAGCGTAGCTTCAAGAAGAAGATATTTGTCTATTCATCAAAAACGAACAACAATCTGTCAATGATGCAGATTGCTCAAAATATGTATCAGAATTGTTGAGTGAATGTGTGCCTCCTGTTTTGCATCATTTGGCTGAATTCAAAGACCATCCTTATGAATAGATTGTTGTCATAAATGATGATGAAGCTTTGAACTTAAATGAAATGGAGATGCAATCTCCCACTTGGATTGAGAGTGAAAGGCGAGATAGCATGGATGTTGAAGTGACTGAAGCTAAAGTGTGCACTGAAGGTTGCAAATAAGTTCTGGCTTTTCGTTGTCGTAAATTTAATTTTGAAGAAAATGTTAATGAAGCAGGAAGAAATTTCCATGTATGTTGTCACTAGTTGACACCTATATGACTTACTCCTCCTTTGGGCTCCCATAGCAACCACGTCGGAGCTAGTAACTCCTGGCTGTCGCTGTTGCCACCTAATGGACATCGTTCTTATGACGTTCAAGAGTGTCTCTCCCATAGCAACCACGTCAGAGCTAATACCTCCTCCCGTCGGTCTTGCCACCTTCAGAACGTCTCTCTTGTGACGTTTGAAATGTCTCACTTGCCACGTTTGAAATGTCAGTCTTTCCACCTTTGAAGCGTCTCTCTTGCCACGTCTGCAACGTCTCACTTGCCACGTTTGTAACGTCTCACTTGCCACATTTGCAATGTCAGTCTTGCCACGTTTGCAACGTCTCTCTTGCCACGTTTGCAACGTCTCTCTTGCCATGTTTGAAACGTCTCTCTTGCGACATTTCAAACATCGGTCTTGCCATGTTTGAAACGTCTCTCTTGCCACGTTTGCAACGTCTCTCTTGCCACGTTTGCAACGTCTCTCTTGCCACGTTTGAAACGTCTCTCTTGCGACATTTGAAATGTCGGTCTTGCCACGTTTGAAACGTCTCTCTTGCCACGTTTGCAACGTCTCTCTTGCGACGTTTGAAACGTCGGTCTTGCCATGTTTGCAACGTCTCTCTTGCCACGTTTGAAACGTCGCAATATAGACGAAAATCAGGTCGTCGGAAAAACGACGTCATGTGAAACGACGTTTGAGGGGGTCCAAGGTTTGTCGGTCTTCCGACAATAGAAAGTGGCAATTGCATCGAACACGCCATCAGAATTTGACCCAAATGCAGTAGTGGGTGATTACAGGACTCAGGTGTCTGCAACCTTAGTTGGGATCCAGATATGTGATTACACACTTAACAAAGCACTTAACATCAATATTTCACCTAGAATTAACTCTTATCTCACTCCACAGATAACACAAAGCATTGCAGTATATACTTAGATCTAAGATGATTAAGCACTTAGCAGCATACAACAAACTAGATCTGGTAGACCAAGAACTTAGCAACTTCATACACATCAAATATGTCATCTATGCACATATAATAAGCACAAAGAATAAGTAAATCTATCTAAACATGTCATAGCACTTAGCAAGAGAGGGAAAACACATGTGAGTAACAAAACAAAGCATGACACAAAAATTTACGTGGTTCACCCCCACGCTAGGGCTACGTCCACCAACTCTTCTTCTATATTATTGTTGGCCAATCGGTTACAAGAACAGAGCCTCAAAAACCTACTTCGTGCAGGATAGGAGATCTACATAGCTCGCTAGATCCTCCTTCCCTGAGTATCTCTAAGAATAAAACCTTCTTACAATCCATGCACTCAACACTTACAATACTAGCACTCAGCTCTGCAAGTATATCACACAGATCAGCTCTTAGCACTAAGCCACTTCTCAAGTGTCATCCAAAAGGTCCCTTCTTACATAGCCTATACTTCTACTTATACATTACAAAAAGGGGCCTAAACATGGGTAAACCCATGGGCCGACATCCCGGTCCCGTTACATTATCCCCAAAACCCAAAAAGGACCCCAAAAAGGGGTCTATCTTCCATGATCTCTGCTTCTCCTTGAGCTTCATCTTTGCTAGTTTGTTGAAGTCCCAAAAATGGTCAAATATGACCAAGTGTTCCTCAAAACTTGGTCAAGGGCCAACAAATACTCTCCTCTAGACAAGGATTGAGTAGCCTAGAATACAAACCTTGACCATGTGGAATGGTTAGTTGGCTCTTGAGGTTTGTGTCATGATCTTGCGTGGATCATGGAAAGGGAGTCTAATCTTGCCCAGACTAGCATCTTAGCTTCTCTAGTTCATGTGGGATGACTAGGAGTGAATATATGGTAGTAGTCCTCCCGAGTGGATGGGTGAGATAGATGACTACAATATAAGGGAGAACATAAAATGGAATGGAAAAACTCATATAATATCTTCAGTGTGAAGATAAGAAAGAGTATCTTCTGCATGAAGATGAAAGAAAGAAAGAGTATCTTATGCACGAAGATAAATAGAACAAAACTTCTTTAATATGGATTCATGGAGAACTAGTTAGTGATCGTGATGTCAGATGAACAAGTGAATTATATTGATGCCTCTTGTTATCCAGTTGATGTTGTTACCGAGTTGATGATATTTCCCAGTTGATGATGTTATCCAGTTGATGTTGTTACCCAGTTGATGATATTGGCTAGTTGATGATGTTATCCAGTTGATGTTGTTATCCAATTGATTATCATTATCCAGTTGATGATATTTCCTAGATGATATTGTTCAGTTGATGATGACATCTAGTGACTTGCCAAAATAAAAAGAATATCCTTCTTGTTAAGAGGGAGTGTTGAAATATTGTGTAACTGCAAAGAATATTCTATTTATTAATGATCTATTATTCATTAGATCAATCCCCTTTTGTCGATTTATAATGACAGGATTTTTAATTGACCAAATACCCTTTTGCAGATTTTTCAAACCCTAATTGTAATATGAAAATTAAGAAGTCAACCCCCAGGAAAATTAAAGTGGTTCTAACCACCCAAAAAGACAATTCGGCCCTACCAGTGAAGAGACACCTCATTTCAGCGCTTGACAGTTTGTATAAATAAAGGAATCTAGCCACTCATTTACACACACACTCAGCTCACTCATCTAGTGTGCAAGTATTGAAGGAAGTTGCAATTACTAGTTGCTAGAAGAAGGAAGAGAGAGAGGCGCATTGCTTGGGAGAAGATATTCTACAATGTTTGGTTTATTGTCTTGGCATTGGATTTTCTAGTCTAGTATCATGGTGGTTTGTCTCTTGTAGAGAGAGAGTTATTTTGGAACTGTACTTGGTTATTGAATCTATATTAAAGAAGTTTTGTTGGGTTTTCTTCCCCTTGAGTGTTTCCCAAGATAAATGCTTGTGTACTCTTGTGATTGTGTTTCTCTTAGTGATCTTATATATGCTATGGTTATCTAGTAAATTTAAAGAAGCCTAATAATAGCTTAAACTTTAACATCATGGTGGTAGAGATCTTGAAGAAGTGTAGTGAGGAATTTTCAAGAAAGCGTAGAAACAACACAAAATTGTCTTTGGTACTAGATAATGAATTATTGGGTCTCTCCTCCTACTTCTTTAACTACTTCTCCATCTTGAACTACTTCATTGACTGGAGGATATATTTGATATGGGTCTTGATTAGGGTCTCAAGCAAGAATTGTAACTCATGCTTTCACTATTAATTAGCTATAGTTGAAATTCTTGATGTACACATGAAACATATGGGATTCTCTATTCCTAGCCTCTTCATGTGATTTATATCTCGTCCTTTTTTGAATGAAAAGGTGTCCTAGTCCTTTTTGAATGTAGAGATATCTTAATTATCTTTTCACAGTATGCACAATTAACTTCTCTAGCAGTCCATTAGAAACATTGTTGATTACAATGCCCACAACCAAAGTTCTTTCACCATTTTTGTCCACCCACAATGAATTCCATATATGGTATGTATCCATTAATACTGGGAGCTCAAGAGATTGTGTTTACCAAGTGGAACTAGTAGGATCTATCAAAACCTTGAGTAGTTTCAATGCCATCCCACTAAGCTTATCCTCACTCAACATCCCCTTCATTTGAGTGCCATAGCTTGTTGCTCCAACTTACTTTCCAGCAAGAGAAAATGTATCTACAGTAAGGCACCCATTGTGCATGCAAGTTTCCATATTAACCTAAATCATATGTAAGACTGTAGTGGCCATCGACTGTAGGAACGAATCAATTACAAGACCCTCATCAATTTCAAAATTGCAAACATAAATTTGTTTAACACTTCTTAACAACAAGTGTTGCGTGGCAGCGTAGTCCCTGCCAAGTAGCTTATAAGGTGATTTTTGGAAAATGGGGAGAGTCCAGTAATATTGTTAAAAGAATAGAAATTAACAGTATGGTAAGTAAATGGTAATTAGAATAGATGTTTAAAAAATATTAAAAATTTATGTTCAATTTTATTTTAGAAATGAAATGATAAAGAAAATTGTAAATATGAAAAGGTAATATTGAAATTACATTGAATAGTAATTTAATAATTAATGTGCATTGACAATCCTTTCAAACTTGTATGGCGAGTTGTCACTAAGCAAAGCAGTGCCAATATTTTTTGAACATGTGTGTTGAGTTGTCACTAGTAAAAGCATAATCCATGTGTATTGGGAAGGGTGCAAAGGTAGAGGGAATGGAAGGTAGTGATAAATGATTTGAAATATTTGTGAATCCTTGTAGAGTGAAGCTTGTGACCTAGAGGAATTGTAGAGCATGAAATTTTTCGATGTAAGATGTACATCACAGATTTGTAGATGGCGGAAGCTTTGGGTGCAAGATTTATAATAGCGCCAACTCGGGGATCAACGGCTATAAAGTTGGCTAACTATGGAATTGTAGATCACCGAAGTTTTGGGTGCAAGATGTATATCACGAAAAATGGGGAAGGAAAGTTTGGTTATGACAACCCGACAACTAGGTATGAAAAGAAACGATGGTGGGTCAGACTCCCATAAATCATGGTTGAATGTGTTTCTTTCTTGTTAATGCCAATAAGAGAAACTGTGTGGTGAGTTGTGGGTATTAAAATCATAATGAATGTGCATTGGGAAGCTTGGGAATGCGGCAGGGGGTTGAAGAGACCGATAAATGGTTTGAAATTTTTGTGAACCTGGGTATAGTGAAGGTTGTGGCCATAAAGTTGGCTAAGTATGGAATTGTATATCAGGGAAGTTTAGGGTGCAAGATGTATATCATGAAACAGGGGGAATGAGAGTTCATTTGCACCAACCCATGAACCGGCAGCCATAGAATTGGCTAGGTATGAAAAGCAAATTGAATGCCTTTTTTTCTTATTAATGTCAATGAACAAACTTGTATGTTGAGTTGTTGATAGTAAAAGCATAACAAATGTGCATTGGGAAGGGAGGGAATGTGGCAGGGATTGAAGAGAGTGATAAATGGCTTGAAAATTTTGTGAACCGGGGTCGAATTGTAAATGACAGAAGTGTTAGGTGCAAAATGTATATCACGGAAGTGTTGTCTACAACATGTATATCACAAAACAGGGGGCATAAGCATTCGATAATGCTAAGTCGCGACCCTGCAGAGAGATAATTGGCTAAGTGTTGAAAGGGACTGTGGTCGATCATGCTCATGATGTGATGATATAGGACCAATCCACGAGTTCGAGAAAGTTAGGTTCAAGTTTAAAGATATTTTGTCTATATTTATTTAAATTGTATTTATATTAATGTAACTATTTGTGGTCCAAATGTAAACCATGTTCCAATATGTGGACGAATTGTAGACCACAAAATTTTTTAGTGCAAGATGTATATTGCGGACTTGTACATGATGGAACTTTTGGTTGAAAGATTTATAATAGCACCAACCCAAGGGTCGTTCGGACTCCCGTAAATCGATGTTGAATGTGATTTTTTCTTATAAATGGCAATAAGCGAACCAACATGTATATCACGGAGCATGGGGCATAAGAATTTGATAGCACTAAGTTGAAACCCCGCGGAGAGATAATTGGCTAAGTGTTGAAGGGGAATGTGTTCAGTCGGGCTCATGATGTGACGATATAGGACCAATCCACAAGTTCGAGAAAGTCAGGTTCAAGTTTAAAGAGATTTTGTCTATATTTATTTAAATTGTATTTATATTAATGTATCTTAATAGATTATTTGTGGTCCAAATGTAAACCATATTCCAATATGTGGACGAATTGTAGAATATAGAGGTTGTGGGTGCAAGATGTATATCACAGACTTGTAGATGACGAAATTTTTGGGTGCAATATTTATAATAGCACCAACCCGAGGGTCGGTCGGACTCCCGTGAATCGATGTTGAATGTGTTTTTTTCTTATAAATGCCAATAAGTGAACCAACTTGTATATCACGAAATAGGGGGCATAAGAATTCGATAGCACTAAGTTACGACCCCGCAGATAGATAATTAGATAATTATTTAAAGGGAATGCAGTCGGTCGAGCTCATGATGTGACGATATAGGACCAATCCACGAGTTCGAGAAAGTCAATTTCAAGTTTAAATATATTTATTTAAATTGTATTTATATTAATGTATCTTAATAGATTATTTGTGGTCAAAATGTAAACCATGTTCCAATATGTGGAAGAATTTTAGACCACAGAATTTTTGGGTGCAAGATGTATATTGCGGACTTGTAGATGACGAAAGTTTTGGGTGCAATATTTATAATAGCACCAACTTGGGGGTCGATCAGACTCCCGTAAATCATTGTTGAATGTGTTTTTTGCTTATAAATGCCAATAAGTGGACCTATGTGCTAAGTTGTTTCTAGTAAAAGCATAATGGATGTGTATTAGGAAGGACATGAATGTGGTAGGAGTTGAATAGAGTGATAAAAGGTTAAAATTTTTGTGGACCCAGGTATAGTGAAGGTTGCCACAATAAAGTTGGCTAAGTATGGAATTGTAGATGATGAAAGTTTAGGGTGGAACATGTATGGCATGAAACATGAGGAATGAGGGTTTGGTTGTGCCAACCTAGGGACTGACAACCATAGAATTGGCTAGGTATGAAAATAAACGGTGGTTGGTGGGACTACCATAAATCACAGTTGAATAACGAACCTGTGTGTTGAGTTGTCACTAGTAAAAGCATAATGAATGTGCATTGGGAAGGGAGGGAATGTTGCGGGGATTGAAGAGAGTGATAAATGGTTTGAAACTTTTGTGAACATTGAATTCCAGGAGTCTAGGGTTGAATTGTAAATAAGGGAAGTGTTGGGTGTAAAATGTATATCACGGAAGTGTTTTATGCAAGATGTATATCATGGAACAGGGAGCATAAGAATTCGATAGTGTTAAGTCGAGACCCGACGCTGAGATAATTGGCTAAGTGTTGAAAGGGGTGACAGTTGATCGGGTTGATGATGTGATGATATAGATGGAGATGAGATAACCTAGGAAACCACTACCAATCCAAGAGCTGGAGAAAGTGAGGTTCAAGTTTAAAGATAGTTTGTCTATATTTATTTAAAATGTATTCCTATCAATGTATCTTAATAGATTATTTGTGGTCCAAATGTAAACCATGTTCGAAATTGTGGATGAATTGTAGACGAATGAAGTTTTGGGTGCAATATGTATATGGAAGAACTGTATATGACACAATTGTGGGGTGCAAGATTTATAATAGCACAAACCCGGGGGTCGGTCGAGCTCCGGTAAATCGTTGTTGAATACATTTTTTTCTTGTTAATGCCAATAAGAAAATTTGTGCACTGAGTTGTCACTAGTAAAATCACAATGAATGTGCATTAAGGATGGCGGGAATGTGGTGGGGATTGAAGAGAGTGATAAATGTTTTGAAAGTTGTGAACCCAGGTATATTGAAGCTTGCGAGTTCCAATGGTCCAAGGTTGAATTGTAAATGGTGGAAGTGTTGGCTACAAAATGTGTATTACATAATTGTTGGGTGCAAAATGTATATCACAGAAGTGTTGGGTGCAATATGTATATCACAGAACACGGGGCATAAGAATTCGATAGCGCTAAGTTGGGACGCCACAGTGAGATAATTCGCTAAGTGTTGAAAGGGATGGTGGTCGGTCGGTCTCCTGATGTGAAGGTATATATGGAGATGAGGATCTAGTAGTCCGCTAACCGGTCAACCCGCAGGAAATCTAGGAGCCCGAGTGTAACATCCTGGACCAACATGGAGACCGGGTAATGCTACCACGTAGAACTTACAACTTATATACTATATATGCATAAAAATGAATTTAACACATTTAACATAGAGTTACTACCATCATACAGACTTAAATAGAAATAACAACAATTCATACATGCAATGGAATACATGAAAACATACAAGCATCACAAAACGAGCATAAAATACATAATTAAGGACAACAATGATACTTATATTTTATTTGGAGTAAATCCACCAACTGCGTGCATACCTTCCATGAACCTCCCAGCCTTAGACCGCGCTGCTCATCACTCTCAGCAGTAGGTCACCCTTGAGGTGGGACTAAACTCCACTGGGAAAGGGAATTATAGGCTTGGCAAGGACAACAAGGAAGTTGCACAAAGAAACAGGGAGGATATTTTATCCCAGGAGCCACTTACAACCACAACACACAGACCCTCATTCCCCACACACCTGCTCCACCCTAGGAGGATATACCTTCACTAATACAATTCCATCGGCTAGTACACCTCCCTTACCTTGGGCTTCAACAACAGGTTGGAGCAGAAGTCTTAGAGTACTGTGGCTACTACAGGACTCCCTTCCAGGAGAACTCACTTCCCACAAGACTCTCTCACCTAGGAGAGTTTCTCATAGGCCTGACAACCTGCCTCTTTAACTAGTCTTTGACTCATCTATAGTCGGGTATGGGTGACAACAACAACAACAAAAACCGATCAAAACGGGTATGGACACCCAACAAGACAATAGTTGAACACCAAGATAGATCAAGTCTCAGTAAGAAACAACCGATGACAACAAGACACACTCTGTCAAGGAGCTGCATGGCCTCACAGCCAACAGTTATGACACAACACTTCTCAGACAACAGAAAAAAACAGCCAAAAATGGTTAAGGCACGAACTCGACTCTGCAGGTGTGGATAGACTGGGTTCACTGAATCACACAGGTCATCTTCCCTTTGTTGTTTTCCAAAGATGCGTGAGGGTATGCAGAGGACATACACTGAGAAAAATCGGGTTCACGTGCATGATGGGAGAATGGAAGAACGAAATCAGGTGAATGATGGATGAATGACTCCCGAACCCCCCCCCCCCCCCAACACGAGTTGACACTTCAGCTTTAGGTACATGCACCCAAGTTGACACTTGTCTTCCTAGAGTTGCATGCGCTCCATTTATCTTACGTCCCACTTCCCGGGAAATTAGGATAACAAAACATATAATTTTCACCTTAGTCTTTAGGAATAATAATAAAATATTATTTCTCTAGAGGTAAGCCCCCTAGATTAGCCCCTAGGCTCAATACTTAGCCCCCCTTTCCTTACCCTACCTAGTGGAATCTTAGTCCCCCATCACACTTTCTTCGTGGTCGGTCTACACGCAAGGATGTTTTTATATTAACAAAGTGCATAAATACATGTACAAAATAGGCTCTTGGCCTTTAACACCTAGGCTCTCCGACCTACTTGCACATAAGCTTACCAACTTATAATTGCTCGGCTCACCAGCCTACAAAACATGTTTACTATATATAGATGTAACTAGGGCTCGTCCTTGGGGTATTACAATCCCCTCCCCTTATGTTTGCACTGTCCTCAGTGCAACTTGCTTACACATATATAATTCAAAAATTCTTCAAAATCTCCAAGCTTTAGCTATTGGAAGCCCATTATCAAGATTTACTTTCAAGCACCAATTATGGTATCCATACTGCAGCTGAAACTCAATTTCTCTACTCCATTGAGTTTCTTCAGGAAACATTCAGCGTATTTTTCCTTGTTACATGCTTCAATTAAACCTCATTGAGAGCACTGAATGGTTGTAGATCCACGATGTTCCATCCATTGATAAACTCTCAACAGTTCTATGAATCCACATACGTAAACACTTTTCTCGTACACCTATTCATTTGGAAGAAACATTAGAACATACATGCAATATATATACAAGCAATTCTAATAACATTATAACCTGTATACGAATTACGAGATACATAGCATACAATGAATAGAGAATTGATACTTATCTTTTGATTGAGAAGACTTCCATATCAATATGGTCTAGGCCAAGGTACCAAACCCTAGCCCCATTCCAACCAATGGTCTCTCTTCCCCACATGCCTATCCCACCCCAGGAGTGTGCGCCTTCACTGTCACACAGTCCATCGACTATTACACCTCCTTTCCTTGGGCTTCGCAACAGGTTGGACCAGAAGTATTAGAGCATCATGGCTTGAGGAGTTACAACTTCCCTCATAGGTCTCCAATCAACATCTTCCCGAAGATACTCTTCTTAGTCAACATTGGAACTTTTACCAACATCATCTCATCTGCATCACCCACATGAAATTATCACAAGAAAACATAAAATAATTCATTTAGGAACTCCAATTAGTTCAAAAGGGAATTCAAGTTTTTCCCCAAAACATGAAATTATATTTCATAATTCATCTTGGTTGTTTCCATATTATGAATGCAGCCATCCTTGTGGTTTTCCACAGGCACCAAAATGTATACCATTTTTCCTGTAATGCTTCATCTTGCATACAACCAACAAATTGTCAATATTTGTTCAATTGCAATATGTACAAAATATTATGCAGTGATCTTAGAATTTCCTGCACCTAGCAATTCAATCACAATTACCCAACAATTTAATAAACTAGAATGACTCGTCATTTTATGCATATGCATGTTCATAATTAATAACATTAATTTCATTATTTCTTCTTCTGAACAAGAACATTTTCTGTAGTCAATGCTCATGTGACTACTTGATTTGCAACTTTCCTTTTGCAATGTCTAACAACTCCCTGAAATGTCCTCAACTTCATGAGTTAACAACATTTCAGCAGTTAGTAACAATTATTTCCATGCAATAATATATATCCATGTACTTACAAAACATATTCAATTATGTCCTAGTCTCATACATGACTAGCTTATTGCCATTCATTCCTATAACAAGTTCTTATCTTTTAATTCTTTGGTTAGTACCCCATAACCAAATTAACATGACATTCTACTATGTCAGTGTGTGCATTCAGAAGCTAAAATATTTGAATTAATACAGGCCTCCAACCTTTACCACATCCAGTGGTATGCATTCAATAATATAATCATGTGATTTTATATGATAACTCTCGCTGAGGAAATTCTTACCTAAATTTCATTTTAGCAATTATGTAAAAAGAGTAATAAAAACTCATACCTGTGTGACTGCCATTAATAAAATTTTATACTACTTGAAAGTCTGATGGAAGTAGAAGGTTTCATGCTTATTTTATAAAACTTATAACCATCACTTCAACTCTTTGTTGCTTCCCTCCTTATGCAACAACATCACCAACAACACTTGCAAACATGCAAACATTCTTTCCTCTGGCTGACTCAACAAGTTGTAACATACTTGTTGACACCGAAATTGCAACAACTTCTTTCCCATATGCAAATTTTCCTTGCTGATCCCTGAAGTCTTCAATTCTTCCCAGATTCTTGAATCTTCTTGTGCTCTCATTATGATCACTGTGCATGACTATTTCTTCCTGAGCACTTTTGACGCAGTGCCCCTACCTCAGCGAGGTCTGTTGACCTCCCGGTCAAAGGATCTTTCAATCTTCTGAGTTGAATTGACTCTTCAGGCTCGTGATTGAACCCAAAAAAATTATACACATGCCACCTTTTCTCCTTTAGGCACAGGTCATGTCACACCTGTGGTCTATTCCTGTGCACTTCCAAAAATCCAAGTTTCAAGCACTAGAACCTTTTTCATTGTCCCTTTCCTTCATATGATCCTGGGCTATGACCTCATGGAAAAATGTGATTGCGGGCATGGGAAAGAGTGATTCTAGGCCAACCCGCTTTTCGCCCTGCAATTCACCTCCATCTTCCACACATCACTTTGTTAAAACAGTGGTATAAATTGTGTCTTTCTCTCAGATTTTTAACATCTGAGCAAGTTCTGGCCCCGCAATCTATCTCGTCCGTCGACCTCCAATCCCTTGGTGATGATCCTTTATTAACAAATGCTATCTAACCTCCCTTTTATACCTTCTCTCCTCCTTCCACATGTGATCCCAGATCTACATGATCTTTCGACACATAGCTCCCTTCCAAATCAATGATTACAGTTGATTCTGGCTCTCCAGCCCTTGAGAGTTTCAACTCTCAACTATCTGCTTTTCCTCATATGAAAATCTTCTAGAGTGGAAGATCTATTGACACCTATCCTCAACAATCAGATGGTTCTGATGAACTCCGACTCTCCGACCTTCGAGAGATCTCACATCTCCACACACACAAATCTTCGTAGTGAATTTCTCCGGAGTGACAAAACTTATGCCACTTGTCCTCTCCAAATGAACAACATTGACTCTCTTCGGGACTTCATCTCTTTCCAACCAAGACCAGATCAACGGTCCTTCGACCTCCTCCTAGATCAACAATTGATATATTCTTTGGGACTTCGGTGCTTTCATCCTCTGCTTTCCTACAGAGTGCTCTATACCCGGAGTTCCAGATCTGGTGCCATGCATCCACTTTCAGATCAATGACCAAGATTTACTTTGGTTGTTTCTCCTCCTCCTTTTCCATAAACTTCCTAAGTAGTGGATCTTATGACACTTTTACTCCTTGACGATGGGTGGTCCCAAATCACTTCAGGACTTCGGGACTTTGACAAGTCTACTTCTCCTGTGTACACAAGGGTTAAGTCTTATGCACTTACCTCTGGATCCAATGATTGCTTTTCCTTTGCTCTCAAACCTAACAGATGGGATTCGTTCCTCTCCTCTGAACTTCCTTTGTTCTTCTAGAAACTGATCTAACGGTTTAGGCTCCTCCACACAACCAATATGATGGATCATGTTGCTCCTCCTCCTAATCTTTTGACTTCTTTCACCTTGGAAGAATTTTTCAGTGTTCAAAGGCTTCGGCCTTTGACCTTTCTCCTATGAGTACACCTCTTGGATCTAGTCTTCACTCTTGTAAGCATTATCTCTTCTGAGATTTAGGACTTACAATGAGTCCCTCTCCCACACACTCCTTGTGTTATCTCTTCTGATATTTTCGATTTACTCAGTCTCCTAAGGGTCTCAACCATTTTGTTTCCTTTCAAAGGAAAAATTTGTGCCCTCCTGGAAACCTTCTACTCAAAGCACACCTTGCTGAGCATTTTCTATAGATTGTTCAACAAATCTATGAGTATATTCATTTGATACTCTTCTTCCTGAACTCGACAAATAGTTCTCTCTATGCACACTTGCACTTGCTTGATGCCCACTTGGCAGAGCCCTACAGAGTTCTCAGTGACTCTATCTCTCTCTGAACTCAACACAGAGTTCTTCTTATGCTCTCCTTGCACTTCTATTGATGAAGGTTCAATGGTATCTCTCCTGAGATCCTCTAAGGTTAACTTACCTCTGTCAACGCACTCCTTGCGGACAATGTGCACTTCTTGCACTTGAAAACTCAAAGAAGAGAAACAATTGAAACTTATTCAATACTTCACCAGTTTACACATTCAAACCAATCTGATTTAAGAAAACATTCATATTTCATTATATTTATGATCTCTTCTCTAATCTGTATTCATTTTTTAGCACTATCCCCTTTCTCTCACTCCCAAACCCATGCGACCATGGATTGTTACCAAGTGCTAGATCATTAAGCGCTTACTCAGGCCTTCGACCTTTGGCTTCAGAAGATTTCCAAGCACCACACAACAATCTCTCGTATTTCAGATTACCAAACTCATGAAGTAGGGAAGATCAACCATCCACGTCTACTAAGAATCCGACAACCGACACTCACTATGGAACTTCATGCCTCTGAGTTCCCGAACTTCAAATCTTCAGGACTTCGGAGGATTTCACAGTTGTGCATCCCAAACCATTAATCTTTGAACATTCTCAATCACCTTTGGTGATGTCATTACATCACATCACTTAACATTTTCCAATTGCGGGGGCATGCAACGGTGGTTTGGAGAAACCCACCTTTCATCCCACAATTCTTCTAACGTTGACATGTAACCACTCGGTGAAACCGTGGTTTGGATTGCGGGACCGTCTTGGAGAATTAAATCCCGTGCAACTTGGGTCCCTGCAATGCCTTCTCATCATTCATCTTGATGTATCATGATCAATGCCACTGTGGGTCCTATGACCTTTAACTTTGTTAAGTAACCTTGGTTATGCGAGTGGGAAATCCTGCTTATGGACTTAGAATTTAAGGGCTCTAATCATGCCTGCATATAATGACCATTTAAAGGCCTCTACTTTTTACTATTCTCCCAACACAAAACCCCACATTCATGCAATACAAAGGTGCAAACAAGATTAGGTAACTCTACCTTAAATCCTTCATTTGATGTCGATCCCTTTGCTTTCACTCTCTCCTTGACTGCAAGCCTCCTCCCAAAGCTGATATTCACTCACACATGGACAAACATAAGGCTGCAAACATGCATTTCATATACTAATTGTTCGGTTAGATGTGACAATATCATAAAATAAATACACAATTTGAACACATGATATGGTGGGACAAAAAAAGTGTTCCTTTTTGTATTAATATTCACAAGATTAAACTTACAATATGTGGCCGAAACTGCTCCTCGAACCTGGTCCTGGGCTCCTCTTCACAATGCACCAACTACTCAACCTCACATTACAATTGCAGGAAATTGGGCAAAGGGGGGATAAATTTGGGCAGATTTTCTATGCTCTTCTTCTTCTTTTTTTAAATGGGACCCCTACCCCTTCTTTTATAGGTAGTTATCCGGTTGAATGACTGGACATAGGCAATCAAACGGCTTTATCAATTTCCCAAAACTCTATTTCCCATATGCAACTTTCCATTTTTCATCCTTTGTCAGTATACGCGGGTTGTAGAAGGCCTGCATGTGTATTGATGTGTGAATATGCGAGTTGTAGAAGGTCAAGGTGTGTGTGGATCAAAAAAGAGGGCTTTTTAGAAGATCCTGGCTTAAGAAATTGGCAAATATTAGGGCGTGAGGCCAGGTATGCAGGCTGGGTGCAAATTAGGCTTATAACAGATGCCCCCTAAAGTGAGATGTCAGAAGAGCATATGATGGCCGAAATACTTTATCAATATTCATCAAAATGCCAAGTGAGTGAGCCCAGGGACCAGTGTTCAGGAGTTTCCATCTGCAAAATAACATTTTGTCTCTCCGAGGCGTGCATACCCATGATTGGGATAAAAAAAAAACTAAAATCATGGTTGCCAATCAAATACACTGTAGATCCACATCTACATCTCAAAATCAAAATATATACATGTATAGTATCCATATTCAAGAAGCTAAGTGTCGTCTGATGGCTAGAGATGATTCTTTCAGAGCTTGAGAAACAACTTCAAGATCTTCAAAACTCGGGTAAGAGTGTAATGCGAGTGTACGACTTCATTACCGAGAGGTCTTCGTCAGCTCATCATGAATAGACAAGAGGATCTCTGTGATAGGCAAAGAACTTCATTGATTTTGAACAAGTATTTTGATTGGTGTTTTAGGATGGTCGAGCATGAGGACAAGAGACAAACTGCAGAAAGACCGACACAAGCTTGGTAAAAACTTCCCTTGGACAGTAGCACGACAAATGATGAGACTCAGGCAGCATGATATTGACATAAGTTGACAATGCAGGAGGCAACGCCAACTCTCCATATGTTCAGAGGAATAACCAAATGGAGGAGGACATGACTCTATGAGAACAACTTCCTAAGGTCATACTATATCCCAGATCTCTGACAAACGAACGAAAAGATGTGCTTTGTCCAAGGGTGACTCCTTGTGCTGCCAAAAAGAAAATAATTTTCCCTTCCTCTTTTTTGGGTATATTTGATTTTGTTTTTTACTTTTTTCAATAATTTTGGAAAGATTGAAAAAGAATAAAATAATGCTACGTTACAAAGGAGGATCGAGCATCACAAACATACTAGTTCCAACCACATGGAACACAGGGATGCTCAGGGAAAAGGGACATATGTAGGAAAAGGACACTGGAGAAAAATCCTCCATGGGCCAAAGGTGTCAAGACATAGAGGCAAAGTGCTACAGGGCTTGCATATAATGCATGCTTCAGATGGTTCAGTTGAGAGCAACATGGAGCCGGCATTAGGCCAAAGATGTTGGTATGCAAATGGGATTAATAAGACACACAATGGTAAAATCCTTTGATGTAATTTTAACAATCCCAGAGAAGGTAAGCTCAACGATTTTTCATATTTAGAGAATCTGAAAAAACATAAAAGGAGACTCCTCTGGGGTACCTTTTTTGAAGATATTCTAGTCAGCTCGAAAAAGGGGTAAAATAGCACCGACCAGACGTCTATTCGAAACCATTTTAACGAGTGTGATAAAGACAAGATCATTTGGCAATCTTTTCAGTTTTAGGGAGTCTGAAAAGAGCTTAACTATGGACTCTGTAAAGGTTGTTCTTCTTGGCCATTTTAACGAGTGTGAAGAAACAAGGTCACTCGACAATCTTTTCAATTTTAGGGAGTCTGAAAAGAGCTTAACTATGGACTCCGTGTGGGTGCCTTTTTCGTAAATTTAGTCCCTCAAGCCCAAAAAAAGGGGTAAAATTATATCTGAGGATACTTTTCTAGAGAACTAAAGTTCCTAGAGTATACCTTTGTTCGTACAATTGACCATCTGAACCGAAAAATGGGTAAACTACCACCAGACATACATGCCTTCAAATTTCAGTTTAACGAGCGTGAAAGACAACAAGATCACTCAGAAATCTTTTCATGTTTTAAAGGGTCTGAAAAGGTCTTAAAAGAAGACCCTTTTAAAATTTTGGGAGTCCCGGGGGTGAGGTCAAGAGTGATAAAGAATTGTGCAAATGAGGCTCAAACTCGTAATCAAGACAAGACTAACAGGGACTCCCGAGCCTATAGTCATTACCAACAGCATGGATGCCAAAAATGCAAGCAGGATCTAGATGGGGAATCCATGAAGTGGAAGGCTCTACCAAGACATTAGGACACTTCTAAACCAACAAAGATGGTTATGTGCTGTAACTCAATGGGTTCTATCCTATGGCAAAGTGATAAAGACAACGAGATACAAAAAGTGGAGGTGGAATCCTAACTTAAATGCTCAAGTTGAAAAAATGATATTTTTACCAAAGGACATTCAAAAGTGACCCAAATATCCCAAAATATTCTCGATGCCCGAAGTGACCTCAATCGTAACCTTCCCAAAGAAACTCCTAAACCATACTAAATGATTTTTTAGTTTAGAAAAAATGACAAGGGTGTCCAAAAAAATGACAAAAAGGGGCCAAAAAGTCTATAAATAGAAGCTAGCAGCTCATTATCACCATTGTTGATTTGGAAAATTGACTTTGGAGACAAAAACACCCCTTTGATAAAAGTGTTTATTCTGTGAGCTTCAGTCAATGAAACGAACTTCCAATTGGACCAAGTAAGTACAAATTCACTCCTCTTGCATTTCAATTTTTATTTTATGCATTTTATTTCATTTTGGGGGGGGGGCGTAGACCTTTAAAAAGGTTGTCCCTAGGCATACACAAGTTTTATTGGGACAACACGCATATGCATGCATGCAAAAGAATTATTTCACGTGTGCATACACGACTGTCACCACTACAGCCCGCGTATGCCCCCAATTTTGTGAAAAAATTAAAAAGAAAGAACTAATTCCCCTCCTGGACTGGCACTTGCAGGATGTATGTTCACTGGAGGGAAAGAGAGCATGAAGACATTGAAATTTTGGTCGGTGAGGAACTTGGTGTGCCAAATGCATTGACTCAATGTGGGCTATTGAAATTCTGCCAGTGTCAATTCATGCGGGCACAACCGAGGCTATTGAACGCCTTGATAGATTATTGGCACCCAGATGTAGAGGCCTTCATGCTTGGAGGTCATTCGTTGACTCTGACTATAGAGTACATCTACTTATTGACTGGCCTCTCGAGGAGAGGGGAACCAATCAACTTCCTCACATTTCCTTCAGGGCCTCATAACATAGCGGAGCTGATTGGGCTTCATTGTGAGGCAGGGACTGACAAAGTGGGAACATAGGTGTCGATCAACAAGATATCTAACCTATCACTAAAAGTGATAGTATTGTTGATTAGGAGGATCACTAGATCCGCTGCACTTCACCAAGCATCTCGGGTGCATATGCATTGTGCGGTGCAGTGTTTGAATGCACATGTGTTTGATTGGAGCATGACATTACTTGACTACATGAAAAGGTAGTTGACTGAGTGTCGCATGTGGAGTTACAGAAACTTCAGGTTTGGGACCATACTTTGTGAATTATTCTTCAATAGGGTGCCCATTATTACCCTCGAGAGATAGTATGAGGGCACACAGCCACATTCCCAATCGTATGTAGATGGGCGACACTATTTCTGGGACAGGGTGGTGGAAGGACCGTGGAGGCCTTCGATGACAAGTTCTTCGATTGGTGGTCTCGCTAGATTCTAGCGATAAAATACTATCCATATGTTGGCATTGGATTTTCTAGAGACCTAGATATGGTTGTTCTTCTTGGAGCAGTGCGAGGAGAGTTGGGTAAGTTTTTAATTTTCATAGTTTTTAATTTTTATTTTCTTTTATATATATCATTTTTTTTGTGTGTACCAGAGTATCTGACAATGATTTGTTTGTTATGTGCAGACATGGGACTAGTGCATCTGATTGATTTTGCAAGGACTAGACGACATCCTTGTCTAGAGGTGGGAGCAGTCGGAGCCGTCAGACCGACAGGAGCAGCAGGGGGCATCAACCTCGGAAGGCCGAGAGAGTTTTGAGGTGAGTAGAGCGGAACCTTACCGCTCTTACTCATGTTGTGCCTATGGAAGATATCAAGGATCTTCCACCCTCTATGAAGCCTCACGTAGTTGGGGTGCCATGGATTTGGGTCAAACTTTTTCGGCATTTGGAAAACGTCGTTGTACACTACAACCGGGCCAACATGCCCCGCCCTTAGCTAGGTTAGATTGTTTATGTGCCATGAGCACTTTTGTACATTTTTTAGTGAATAAGCCCTGTGACTCCTACTGTGTATATTTTTGAGGCATTTGTGTCCACACTGTACTCTGATACATTTTTCGACACACACACACACACACACACACACACACACACACACACACACACACACATATATATATATATATGGCTCTTTTTTGTCTTTTTATTCTTTATGGATTATGTTACAAATGCATTTACATGTGCGTGTGTGTTTTTTTATCTTTACATGTGTGCAGAATGCCAATCTAATATATGATTAGCTAGAGTATCAATGATGTGATTTAATCTCCTAGGAACATGAATGTAAGTAATGTAATCAAAATTTCGTTCTAAGAGACGTACACCAAGGATGCGTCGGTGTAGGGTAGGGTCGTAAATGCAGTAAAAACCATTTAATTGAGACACAACTAGTTGTTGGAAAATACTGAGAGGGGGGGGGGGTGAATCAGTATTTGAGCTATCAATCAATTTTTAACTTTTCTTTTACTGAAAGATCTTAGTCTACTTTAGAGAGATCAGTTGTTGTATATTCTTATGAAAACAGTAGTGCATCC
>ML803222.1:198095-212538 GCA_009831015.1 Picea engelmannii | reverse complement strand
CGCGATTTCGGGGTTTTCGTTGACGAGTGATTTGGACATTTCAAAGTCCCGAACCCCGATCCGTACAGAGCTGTGATCAACGGTCCTGATCCTTTCTGGGTTTGACGGTCCAGATTCAATCGGGATTTCACCTTGGCTTTTCCTGATGGAATATCTCCCTCGCAGTTTCTGTCTGATCTGACGGCCCTCGTTCTTTCGGGAATTTTGAATGGGATCCTGTGGTTGTGGATCTCTGTCTTCCTTCTCTTCTACACGCCAACTCCGCTGTTGCCATCAATGACAACAACCATCAATACACATTCGTTGCTTGTTCAATATTTGCCAACAAACTAGTTGAGAATATACGTAGAACCGAAGGCAAGAGATACCATGTGACAAAGCATCACGAAGAAACTCTATGAATACGTTGTATTCGACAACGTTATTTGTAGAATTACCTAAACAAATACCTCCTAAGGATATCAACTGGCCTTGATCTGTAAAAAACACCCAAGATGCGGAAGCAAGCCTCCAAGTGTGTGACTAGCACCATCCACAAACCCCACGAAAACCTCTAATTCACTTGACATTTGCCATAGTGAAAATAATGTCATAAAAAATGACACTTGAATAAACACAAAAGAAAAAAAGTAAGCAAAACAAATGTACAGAGACTATACATATGTTACAATAAGTCACTGAAGGAGACCCACCTATGAGTAATACTTTTTGAGGTAGAGCCCATTTCTAGGCTCAAACAAAGCATTCCCCTCAAAGTCAACCAGACAATAAGCACCTTTTTTAAGAACCTCTTTAACAATGAACGGTTTGAACCACATGGGTTTGAACTTGCCTGCCCCTAGGGGATCCTTATCTTGGTCATAGAATAGGACAAGGTCGCCTTCAGAGAAAATCTGAGGGTGAACAGACCGATCATACTGACACTTAACCTTTTGTTTGTGAGCCTCGTTGGCCAAGGCTGCATCTAGACGCTTCTCATTGAGATTTTTGAGATGTAATAACCACTCTTCAAGAGGTGAAGTGTCTAGAAATAACTATACTTCCAAATTTAAAGAGGGGATATGAAATTCTATGGGTAAAACTGCTTCTAGACCATAAATGAGTTGAGAAGGTGAGAAACCGGTTGCAGTCTTAACAGACGTTCGGTAAGCACATAAAGCATAGTACAACATCAAGTGCCAATTTGATTTGGTCGAATTGATCATTTATTGTAAAATAGTATTGAGGAACTTATTCACAGCTTCCACCTGACCATTTGCTTGAGGGTAGTAAGGTGACGAATTTTCTTACCTCAACCCAAGCTTTGATGTTAACTCAGTCATCATTTTATTCTGGAAGTGACTGCTATGGTCAGTGACAATCTCTCTTGGGATGCCGAACCTTGCTATAATCTGGCTGAACAAAAAGAGAGTTGTTGTCTCTCCATCATCCTTTAACATTGACATAGCTTCAACCTACTTCGTAAAGTAATCTACTGCTATGATGATATAATGGTTCCCCCTTGTTGAAGGGGGGTTGCATGTAGTGTAATCAATCCACCACTTGGTGAAAGGAATAACGGTAATAACAAGAAACATAGGAATAAGGTGTGCCCTCATATTTTGAGAGAAGATTTGACACGAGTGGCACTTCTTGACCGATTCAACACAATCTTTGATTAATGTCAGCCAGAAGTAATCGATGCGTAAGATCTTTTGGGCTGTTGCCAACCCTGACATATGGCCACCATGCACTCCAGTGTGGCAATCGTTAAGGATGATTTTTGCTTCTTCATGAGTGAGACATCGATGAAGTATGAAATCTATGCCTTGATGATACAATGTGTCTTCGATTATAAGATAGTTCTTGGCCTGATGGCATATACGACGATGCTCATCATGAGAAGCAGAGGAAAGGCACTTCAAATTCTGGAGATAGAAAAGTATATCTCCATACTAGGGGTCCGAAGACGTGATCAAAAACATGTGCTCTTTAATAGGAAACTCTTCAAGTATAGCATCACCTAACTCGACCGGAAGTTTCGATATGAGTTCCGCAAAGACCAATGACTTTTTGGATTTTTCCGAAACAAAATCTAAGTCAAATTATTAGAGGAAAAATATCCATCTACTAATCTTTCCGCCAATTACTCGTCGTGTCAACATGTATTGAAATGGATTCACAATAGCAATTACAGTGGTCTTGCGAAACAAGATATAATGAAGGAACCGTTGGAAAGCATGAACTTCTGCCAATGCAAGTTTTTCAACGTGGGAATAATTAAGTTCCAGTCCAACCAGGCCTCGGCTCAGATAATAGATCATGTACTCGGAAAGAACATCATCCTCCTGAACCAAGACCATACCGATGGTCGACTCTGCTGCAGCCAAGTACAATAAGAATTATTTATTATAATTGGGTGGTTGAAGCAGAGGGGAAGACGTGAGGGAAGCATCAAACGAGTGTTGAGCAGCTTCATCCCACTGAAAAGGGATGTCCTTCTTGAGTAAACGCATAAATCCCTTTGTGATCTCGGCATAGTTTTTGATGAAACACCATAAGAAGTTCTTTTTTCCCTGCAAACTCTGAAGTTGAAGGATCGTGCATGGGGGAGGCAACTGAGCTATTGCCTCAACCTTGAGAGGATTGACCATGATCCCCATTGTCGAAACTATGAAACCTAATAGATGACCTGACGTAATGAAAAAACTGCACTTGTTTGGGTTCAAGCGAATCTGGTAGTAGCAACATCGCTCAAAGATGAGTCTGTGATGCTAAGTGATCAAGGTAAGCCTCAATTATATGTTTGAGGTTGTGGAAAGAAAAAGACATCACTTGCTGAAAGGTAACTCCAACATTTTTCAAACCAAAAGGCATTTTTTGATAAGCGAATGTTCCCCACAGACAAATGAAAGGGGTTTTGTGTTGGTCTTCGGGTTTGATTTGTATCTGATTGTAGCCCGAAAAACCATCCATGAATGAAAAAGCCTCGCATCTTGTGCATTCATCAACTATCTGGTCAATAAATGGTGTGGGGAAATTATCCTTTGGACAAGCCTTATTCAAATCATGAAAGTTCGTACAAATTCAAATCTTACCTTGTTTCTTATCAACTGGAACGAAGTTAGACACCCATTGAGTCAAGTGAACAGGGTAGATAAAACCTGCCTTAAGCAATTTCTCTACTTCATCTTTGATAGTTGTTGCTTTCCCAGGATTCACTGGATGAAGCTTCTGCAGGACTGGCTTAGCGTTAGGATAAGTAGTGATTTCATGTTTGACAATTATTGGATCGATGCCTGGCATTTCCTCACAAGACCAAGAAAAAACATCACAGAATTATTTAAATAAATCCGTGTAGATTTGAATCTCTTCAGGCGAGCAATCAGCGTCGAGGAGGACATTCTCCGCAATGCCGGGGGTTATGGAGATATCAATAGGTATCGTTTCAGTAATGGCTACCATATTACCCTCGACATAAACTATGTGTGTATCCAAGGGACTGATAGGACATGACCTATCTCCAGTCATAGTCAAAGTGAATTCTCCTACTTCAATTCTTCTTAACTCTAGGAGGAAGTAAGATCTGTGATGGAGATCATCCCAGGGTTTGTCTGGACTGGTCATTACCTCTATGATTTATTTCTCGGAGGGCAGGACTAAGTCTAAAGAATTGGTATTGGCAAGGGAACCTCGAGCCCAAGTAGGCTCTGAAATCAGATCTAACTCTTGCGTAGGAGTCGGATTGGGGTCGACGAAAGTTTGTTGGACTATACAGTATGCAACTTCTGTCGCAGACAAGGGAATGGCCATGCCATGGTGCCCTATCCCTTCCATCCTGCTTGATGGGGAAGGAAGAATCCACAGGTCATGAAAGTAAGATGTACAAAATGACGATCTTGAAAAATATCAACCTTAGGCAGGCTTAACACAAACTTAATATCATCGGGAGGGGGCGAGTAATCAAAAGTACCCATCAAAGGTGGGCATAAACCAACCCCTATGCTGACGATTCTGGGTTGAGAGTTATCGATCATTGAGACCGTGGATGCCCTCGATGAAGGGTCAGGATGGGAGAAAGACAATTGAGTAGTGGTCACTATCTGGTCCTCGTGTGGAAACAACAAGACCCAAAAAAAAGTAGCAACCACTTCTTGCATAACATTAGTCCAATTTCTTCCTAACAGAAGATTATAGTCGAGCTGAGCATCTACTACTTCAACTTTGACGCACACGATTTTCCCCCCTAATTGCATGGGGAAAGAGGGAATGATGCCATGTGTTCGGAAAGAACGTCCGTCGAAAGTGGTAAGAAGAGTTGGTGATGGAGAAAAAATAGGTTGGCCTATGGCCTTCCAACACACCAAAGACATTACGCATGTCGAGGCACCCTCATCAACCACTCTACAGAAAATGTTCCATGTAAAAATTTTTGTGGTATAAGCCACTACTATCTGAAACACAACGTGGTAAGGGAGATGAGGTTTTAATTCGGTCATATCAAGCATGATCGTGCCTAGATTACAAGTCTCAACAGATCCTAAAGAGGCTAACATAGTATTTCTCTGGGAAGGCAACTCTGGAGAACTTCCAAAGAAGACATCGCACAAGGGGTTTGTGACAAATCCTCCACCACAGAGTAGTTCTGCGTGGCCCTTGTGCTCGGGTTGTGAGAAGCTTTCTTGAATGCACCTTTTGGGATGTGTGTCATTTTTTCGCCCAACGTCTTCTCAATCTGGAGAGGAAGAGGGGGGATCTCAACTTCTTTACTCTTCTCAGACGATCTAGGCATTCTGTAATCATTCGCTCTAGTTGATATGTATGTATCACCTTTCATCATATACACATTCGAGGACAAAGGATTACTTGAAGACGGAGGAGGTCCTTGACTGCCCCCTTCCGCGCTCACCGAGATTTGAGTTAAATTTTTCCCATGTTCGAATGGGTTCATTAACACAGCAGGTTGTTATTGTGCCAATAACCTTTGGGCCTCCGAGAGTTGAGGGCACTGATAAGTTGGGTGGTCTCCCGTGCACATATTACATGAATACTGCTAGCGATAAAAAATGACTTGAAAATTATTTCCAAATCATATGATAAGAGGAGCATTAGGTAGAATATTTATTTTTAGGTTTGAAAGTAATGAAGTCTTTGAGAAAAGCTTATAATCATATCAATTCAATAAAATGAGGATTTCACCTCATAAAATAGACCAAAAGTAAATTTTAGCTTTCGGCGACTAAATGGTAATTTTACAGTGTTGTGAGGTGCCTAAAGTCAATGCTTTCGGCAGCTAAATCAGATTTTAAAGGGAAAATGAGCCGCCGAAAGTGCATAAGAGTCTGTTTTTACTGTGTTGAGTCATCATTTTCAAATGATTATTCTGAGGAAATGGAGAATCATTTTGAGAAATGGGTGGAGAATTTTGTTACTAACACCTTAAAGTACAATAACCTCTCTCAATTTTCCTACAAGTGTCATATAGTGGGAGAATTGAATTCATCTCTAAGCCCTAATTTTCAGATCTCAGAATTTCCCTATTTGACACATGTTTTTGAAATGAAGATCCCGGGAAAATGAAAATGAATATCCAATAACTGAGAGAATTTTTTCCTCAAAACAAACCAATATTAAAAAACCTCTCTCAGTTTTCCAAAATATGTTTTTATTTGAGAGATATAGGTGAATCTTTGAGAGGAATATTTCCAGAATTTTCGGCAGCTTATCAGGGTTCACAAAGGTACTGTTAGTTGTCGAATCCCTGGACTTTCGTCAGTTTATCCTATTCTGTTTCAAGCACATCAGCTGAAGAAACCATAGGGACTGGCAGATCAAGATTCTTTTTGCACAGATCTCCAATTTTTCGTTCCAAATGGCATAGAGGGGGTTTCTATTCCAAGATAATAATTAAAGGCATCCAAATCACCTTTCTGTTCCAATTTTTGAGGCATCAAGGACGAGGAAAAAACCAAGTATGCTGCTTATTTTTAGTTAAAACTGTCTTTTTGACCAAGTGGCATTTCAAATTGATACATCATCTTATGAATACATATTGGAGATGTCGAATTTTGCATAAGATGACTGGATTAGATCCTATATATCATATTATTTGATTTTGCTCTATTAAAGCGATGTAAGATCCAATTTTATAGAATCTTGAACTAAATTGTAAAGGCTATAAAACCTGTGATTCTTTAGATGATAATGGGGTGACAGTCTAAGGACTGTGGGTTCTTTTCTTGAAGACTTGTATATTTCATCCTTTAGAGATGTCTATCAATATATCTTGACATCGAGCTTCTTTCGCTGTGTTACTTAGTTTTCCATTTCCTTTTTTTCCAAGTTTATGTATATTCAATGATAGAAGGATGTCATCCCATCTCTTCGTTGGTATACTAAAATTCTATACTCTGCTTCTGATGTTTGTCTTAATGCCAGATAGATGTTATCCTATTGGTGCACTCATAATCTAAAGTTGCAAGTATTTACCTGTTGGGTCTAGCCATATACTATATGCAATATTATACATGTTTCTGCTAGTGTGAAGAGTATTTTACCTATCATTATTGGCCATTCACATATACTATTGTTTAGGTATTTATGTCATCATAATAGGTCTTCTCCATGCTTCCACACATTAAAGTAAAATTGCCGAGTTACATAGTTGAAATCCTTGGTCTTTCAAGTGACTGATGTATTTCTAATGAATATGAGTTTATAATTTCATCTGATCTGATCCACTTTTCCTCCACATTATTGATATTTTAAAGTTACCAAGCTTACACCCTTCTATAGTCAGGGAGTGATTTCTTGGAGTGATAACAAAATGGCATTGTTGTCATGGAATGGAAGTGAAGCTAGTTTCCCTAGGAGAACAACATAGATCTGACGTTTGATGGCAGACAAAGGAAGGACACATAATTGATTGTAATCATCTGTCTGGCGAATCCATGATTAAGGACTCCACTAGGGAGGATCTGGTTGACAGAAAGATGAAGGGGATGAATTATAAATCTAGGTATCAATTCATTAGTCTTCTATATGAGCTTTTGTTATTCTTTATCAGCTCCATCATCCTTTTCCCTTCACATGTCAAGAGAATCATTTTCTGTTTTGTATATTCAGATCATCATCATTATTCTTTCATATATCCATCTTTAGAAGAGGAAAGCTTGCAACCTCCTTATGTTGTTGATGTTGATCCTATTTCTTTCCCTCAACATGTCCATAAAGATGAGCTTTGCATACAAATCTCTCTTGAAACTGATCAGCCTTGTAACCACGAGAATGATGATTTTGAATCTAAATCATATCAGATTTCAAATTCTTCACCTATTTCTCCTAAGACTTGTCAACAACTTACGATCTCTCATGATCAACCCATAGCCTTTCAAGTTAATATCTGGATGAAGATGTTCAAGCCTTTAAAGCTGCCCCTTCTTCTTCATCCTTATCCTGATGGTTGTTATGAATATATCCCTTGGTTTTCCGGAGAGAATCAAGCTTCAGCTGAAAGACACTTGGAATCCTTTTTGGATTTTGTTGATCGTTTTTAAATTGTTTATGAAGATGTGATCATGAGATATTTTTCTAAATCTTTGATCAGAGATGTTGTTGTATGGTTTAAGGGTATGAGAGTTGATTCTATTGGTTATTGGATCGAGTTCTCCAATGTTTTTATGAAGTATTGGGGTGATAAAAAATCACTAGATTTATATCTTGCTGATTTCTATGCTTTGAAGAAAGAACAGAATGAAACCTTGCTTGCTTTCAATCCAATATTTTATAGCATTTACCATGGTATGCCTTTAGAAATTTGGCCTACAGAAGAAGCTACCATGATTCATTATGTTATGAGGTTATATTCAGAACTTTCACTTCTTTTTCTAGAAAGGAAGTCTTTGTCATTAAGCAGTTTGTCTGAAAGCGCTTTAGAGGTGGAGGAGAACATCAATGATTCCAGGAGGATTTGAGAGCAGACTGAGTTTGAAAATCTGCATCTACTTGAGCCAAGAGAATGTCAGTACATTTTAGGGAAAGAAAGCAGTGAGTATGAAACAAATATAGAACAACAACCTGAAGGTGTATATATTTCAGATTCAGAATCAGATTCTTCAGCATGTGTAGAGTACTCCAGAGACAGGTATGAGTTTGAATTTTATGACCAGTTTGCAAATCAGGAAGAGCCTATGGTAACCAATGATTGTATAGGCAACTACATGTTTTTATCTTATCAAAATTCATATGATGTAAAATATGTTTTATCATCATCTTTTGTGCATTTGTCTGAGGAGGAAGTTACAATGATTGATGATCAATCTTTGATCACAAGAAAACAAGAAGATCATCAATCTTCCAGCAGAGAAGCTACCATATATGTTCAGTTGTTTCCCAAAGACCAGTATTTTTTTGATCTCTATTTCAAAGATTCAGTGGCAACGTTCATCGAATCATACATTTCAAAAAACTTAAAAGTTTCAGACTTCTTTGGATTGCACATGTTTCCTGTTGAGTTTGGTTTTGTAAATGACTTTTTATCACTGTTGTTACATTTCAAATATCAGCTATTGATCAGTTAGAAAAATGACAATATTTCAGTATTAAAGTTGTTTGGATGGCTACTATGGAAATATGTGTTCACTTAACCAATTGCAAAACTAGTTAGAGTAGAGTAGGGTAGGAAATAAGCTCGTTACCCGAGCATTTCTTTTCTCAATTTTGTAGCAGATGTATTAGTTATTTTGTGTGAATAAAGGCAGTCTTGAAGATTTACAGACATCATCTCTACAGGTCATGAAATATTTTCAGAAAGAGGTGAATGGCTGACTCCATGCCCAATGAAATACTGACTCCATGCCCAATGGAACACTAGGCATTAAGTTTAGTTTTTATTTTCCAGGAAAGGCATTAGATCTATGGTTCTTGAAAACCTCACAGGGAGGTATCCATCCTAGTTGGAGCCAGATGTTAGCGATAAAAAATGACTTGAAAATTATTTCCAAATCATATGATAAGAGGAGCATTACGTAGAAGATTTATTTTTAGGTTTGAAAGTCATGAAGTCTTTGAGAAAGGCTTATAATCATATCAATTCATTAAAATGAGGATTTCACTTCATAAAATAGACCAAAAGTAAATTTTATCTTTCGATGGCTAAATGGTAATTTTACAGTGTTGTGAGCTGTCGAAAGTTAGGGCTTTCGGCAGCTAAATCAGATTTTCAAGGGAAAATGAGTCATCAAAAGTGCAGAAGAGTTTTCTTTTACTGTGTTGAGTCATGATTTTCAAATGATGATTATGAGCGACTCGAGAATCATTTTGAGAAATGGGTGGAGGATTTTGTTAATAACACCTCAAAGAACAATAACCTCTCTCAAGTTTCCTACAGGTGTCATAGATTGGGAGAATCGAATTCATCTCTAAGCCCTAATTTTCGGATCTCACAATTTCCCTATTTGACACATGTTTTTTAAATGAATATCCCGGGAAAATGAAAATGAATGTCCAATAAATGAGAGAGGTTTTTCCTAAAAAAAAATTAATATTCAAAAAACTCTTTCAGTTTTACAAAATATGTTTTTATTTGGGATATATAGGTGAATATTTGAGAGGAATATATCCAGAATTTTCGGCAGCTTATCGGTGTTCACGAAGGTGCTGTTAGTTTTCGAATCCCTGGACTTTCATCAGCTTATCCTACTCTGTTTCAGGCGCGTAAGCTGAAGAAAGCGCATGGACTGGCATATCGATCCTATTTTTGTACAAATCTCTATTTTTCATTCCAAATGGCACAAAGGGGGTTTCTATTCCAAGATAATAATTAAAGGCATCCAAATCACCTTTCTGTTCTAGTTTTTGAGGCATCAGGGAGGAGCAAAAAACCAAGTATGCTGACTATTTTTTCCTAAAACTGTCTTTTTGACAAAGTGGTATTTCAAATCGATACATCATCTTATGAAGACTTGTTGGAGATGTTGAAGTTTGCAGAAGATGAATTGATTAGATCCTATATATCATATTATTTGATTTTGCTCTATTAAAGGGATGTAAGATCCAATTTTATAGGATCCTGAACTAATTTGTAAAGGCTATAAAGCCTGTGATTCTGTAGATGATAATGGGGGGATAGTCTAAGGACCATGGGTTCTTTTCTTGAAGACTTGTATATTTCATCCTTTAGATATGTCCATCAATATATCTTGACATCGAGCTTCTTTCATTATGTTACTTAGTTTTACATTTCCTTTATTTCCAAGTTTATGTATATTCAATGACAGAAGGTTGTCATCCCATCTCTTCATTGGTATACTAAACTTATATACTCTTCTTATGATGTTTGTCTTAATGCTAGATAGTTTTTATCCTATTGGGGCATTCATAAGATAAATTTGTAAGTATTTACCTATTGGGTCTGGCCATATACTATATGCAATCTTATACATGTTTCTGTTGGTGTTAAGAGTGTTTTACCTATCATTACTGGCCATTCACATATACTATTGTTTAGGTATTTCTGTCAACATAATAGGTCTTCTCCATGCTGCCACACGTTAAAGTAAACTTGTTGAGTTACATAGTTGAAGTCCTTGGTCTTTCAAGTGACTGATGTATTTCTAATGAATATGAGTTTATAATGTCATCCGATCTGATCCTCTTTTCCTCCACATTATTGATATTTTAAATTTACCAAGCTTACACCCTTCTACAGTCATGGAGTGATTTCTTGGAGTGATAACAGATACTTCGACTTCTTCTTTTCAGTGTTTCACCCACCAGCATTATTGGTATGTTTCTTGTCCTCCTTACCCTTCTTTCATTGTTTCTTCTTCCCGTCAGGCTGCTGGTTGGCCTTTGGGTTTGTCAATTGTACGCAGTGTACATATGACATTTGGGTACGGGGAACAGTTGGATCGGTGGTCTGGCTGGCTATTGTCTATTGTATTGACAATTATTGCAATTGTTTTGATAGTCGATCAATGGACTTAGCTTGTGTTGAACAGACAATACCATCGGCATGTGGTCCAACTCTCTATTTGGTTTTGTCAAGAATTGACCTAGGTGCATCTGGAAAGATTTCATAAAGTAGGCCAGATTGTGAGTAAACCAGCTCAAGTTGTTGAGCTCTCATTATCGCATCTTCTTCATAAAAGACTCCCAATGTCGCTACATATTTGGATAACTGGGGTACCAAAGACTTAAGGAACCACTCAAGAAAAAATTCTGGTGGGACTAGTACTTTTATCAAACTCTTCCGACGTCTCCATTCTCGGATGTGATTGGAGATATGGACCGCCTTTGTCTACTCAAATTTGGCCAGCAATTTGGTGCCGACATCGTATCTCACAGGTAAATGGAAATGGTTTAAGAAATCCATTGCCAATTCACCGAAGGAGGAGTATCTTGAGGAGTCGAGCTCAATGTACCATTTCGTAGCACTCCCTATAAGAGTGCGTTGAAACAAGAACAATTGGACGAAGTCATATTTCAATGAGTTAGACAAGCACCAGAGATGAAAAGTAGTCACATGATCACTTGGATATTCGTTAGGTTTGGCTTCGAACTTTGGAATGTCTGAAGGCAACTTGGTCAGCATAGGAGGCCAACGTGGATCGTGATAGATGGGGTCATTCAAAAAACTCGTCAAGTCAAGAAAATGCAAAGTTGCCAGGAACGGTAGTTTGGGCTGCTGACTATGACTGTGTAAAAAGGGACCTTGATTTTGACTGGCACCAGGCTGCCAGGAAAAGTTTGGTTGCTGGCCAGGATTCTAGTAAAAACTTGGTCCAGGACTAATGTATGGATTATGCACTTGTTGAGGCATCGTCGGATGACTTCTGTAGAAGGACAAAGGAGGTTGGGCTTGCATTGAGGTCCAAGGATTTTGAGAGAGGATTCCCCCTGCCGACCCGACATGCATAGGTGTTGAACCTTGTTTGGGGTTCCAATGACTTTGGAAGGGGTTGCCCCCTGTTAGCTTCCATGATGAGGAAGTTGATCCTAGCCAAGGATTCCAAGGTCCTTGAGGGGAAGGGATTCCTGGGTTTGCCCCCTGTGCAGGAATAGTACCCTGCATAGGATTCAATTTTCCATAACTGGGGTTGCCCCCAGTGGGAAAAGCAGTGGACGACAAAGCATTGTTAGCAAACACACCGAACAAAGAGAATGGTGTCTAACCGATCGACTGACTATAATAAGACAATCATTGACTACTCACTCCATACAAACCATAGTTCGTGCTTGGCCTGATGGATTTCTGGTGAGCACCACTGAGTGAAGGGAAATAAGGAGGTATGTGGCCCCCTCCGTAAAGAAAATCATTATAAGGATCTAGAATTCACCCCATGGATCCTTGCAGAGGAGTGATTGAACTCCCTGCCCCTAGACTTAGAGTTGGTTGAGTGGAGTGAAAAAGGAAAGCATTTGGATCGAAGCCAGGCATTTTGTATGTGAACGGAGGGCCTGTCACACTTTGAGACAATGGAGCAGTGATCGCCACCAAAGATGGGAGCGGACCATTGGCCGAAGTAGAGGTAGTCAAGACCATAGTGGCCCAGACTAGTGACGGTTGGTTAGGAGGTGGAACACCCCCAGTTGTGATAGTCATAGAGGGAATATGATAATTCCCTGAAGAAGTTATAGGAGTTGGTTCCATCTCTACTTGAGATACTTCCAAACGCTCGTAAGGATAGACCTGTATGACAACGGGCGTCAAAAGATCCATAATCAGAGGGTTGTTAGGACCAAGAGCTTCTGCTCCAAGGTAAGTAATGGTTGGTTCCTCTAGGATGAGATGCTATTCTCTTGAAGGTGGGTTGGACACAGTTACCCATGTCTCAGTTTCTTCAAACGACCCTTGTTGGTCTAGCTTCCGCCTTAGCGACGATGGGGGTGGCTACAGATCAACTAGTGGTAGGCCAAAAAGCCTTCTCGATTGAAGGAGCTCTTGATCCTCCACTGTGTGAGAAGATCAAAAACAAACTAAGGCCTTTCTAACCGATTGAGAAACAAACACACTCTATCAAAAAATTCCTATGAGATAAAACAGGCATTCACTAGCTAGTTGGAAGAACAGTTACAACAACCAACACTAGAGCAACTTACCAGTGCAAGTGCAACTCGAATATGGAAGCACCCCCTAGGTATACTCTACAAAGTGTGGCCTGATGTCTGTCCTAGGTACTGTGGTACACCCCCGCAATCACCTGTGTAATTCACTAGAATGATAGGCAACTAGGTTGCCATCTCGTGAACAGTTGTCAGGCAGGTACAATCGACAATCGGGTGGACCGCAATGAGTAGGGTATCAAGCCTGAAACCTATTCAGTGTATCAAGAGAAAGTGTTCTAGAAGAAAACTAAGGAACTCAAATGGATTCGAGACCCACGAAGCTCTGTGGCAAGTGCTAATGACAGAATCCCAGGACAATCCCTCTATATGTGTTCCCCACTACGCTTGGTACGGTTTTGGAGGGGTTATCTCTGCTACCTTTCCGCACGCGATCTCGTGTTTATCCCCTATGTTAGAGGGGGGTCCCAGACAACTTTCATGGTAACTATAATTTGAACACTCCCTAGCTCAGACTATTATGTTTGTGTTTGGTAGCCTTGAAGAGTTTCCTCTCCAACCTAAATCAAGGCTCTAGTCCTAGACTTGTTGGTGTACCCTACAAAACATAAAGTCTAAAAGATTTTATTTAAACATTTATTTTAGTTGTTGTTTTTAAAGTCACGGTAGATGATAATGAAACCAATGATGTTTTATAGTGACGAAAAGAAGAACATGCAAAGTGCTTAAAATAAAACTACTTCTTCAAAAAGAATTTACTTTAACCAACTTTTCAAAATTTATTTCTAAGATATTTTGACAGAAAACTGAAAACGGGATTTCACTCGACTACGAGCTACTTATTGTCCTAAGTCAATCAACCAAGAACTTATGAAAATGAACTTTTTCCTGATAATCTGTGCAAACACTTGACTATTTAACCAAAAAAGTAAAAAATAAAATAAAATTTATTGTGCCTCAAGAAACAAGAAAAACTAAAGTTGGAAGCTTTATCCTTTTCTAAAGAAAAAAACAGTAAAAAATCTAATACAAGACAAGGCCAAGAAAATTTTATGGCCAACCACTAACCATGGGGAGATACTGACAACCAAGAAGTCAGATCAGACTGACTCACTATCTCATCAAAAAACCTAACAAAGAAACAAAAGAAGATTTTGAATGAAAAAGAAAGCCATAATAGAGTCCAAACCTAGGCTAAGTTGCTATGACAGAGACCACATTCAGACAAGAAAGACCCAGGGAAGTAAAAACTTGACAGGGAGGAGGATGACTTCCTCTAAAAACTTTTCTAGACAAGTACATGATTGTCTCTTCAATAGCTAGTGTGCATACACAGGCTATAGAAGGGCAGGGCGCCTGTGCATGTGGGCAGGCCCACTTCAGGCCGCGTGTTCCTTTG